>OZ012738.1:515467263-515662263 GCA_963859935.3 Lathyrus sativus
AATTAAAAGAAGAAACGAACAAGTTAATTACGTATAGAACAGTGGCAAGGAAACGTTTTCAAACAAAATAGATAATTGTGTGTGAGTGGAATAAGGTTCAAAATGAGACAAGTAAACATGTCATTCAAGATGAAATTGCATGTGCAGCAGCAGTTTTATAAATGGCGTATTGGACTTCTCAACACTTCAATAATCAATTAATGTAACGCTATAAACCGAAAGTATTTATGGAACACTTGTGTACCATAGAGTTTGTCAAAAATATTTGTAAATTTATTTTTTCCAAACATATCAGAAGTTCTTTAGTCTTATAAAAATGTTTTTTAAATTCTAAAACTTTAATATTTTTAAATATTCAATTCTAAATTCATATGATTCACAAAATTCTTCTTCTTTCTCGTTATTCTTCAATTCTGCATATCTCTTTTAAACAAACAAAAATTTCTCAAAATCAAAACAATTTGTATTATATTGTTTATCATCAAAACTTGATTGAATCATTACATATTCAATTATTCAACAATAGACAAGTGCCCCCTCCGTTTCTTCATAAGTAATTTTGAAGAAAAAAAATTGTATCAAAATATAAATAGTTTTGCAATATAAAAAAGCATTAATATTATTTTTTTATTATAATTTTAAGGATTAAATATGTTAGAACATATAAGGTGAATTAATGGAGAATTAGAGTAATTTAGAGAATATGAAGTTAAGAATTGAGAGAGAAAAATAGAGAGAGAGTAACTGAGGGTGAGAATAAAAATTGGCATTGATAATAATTGAGAGTACTAAAGGTCTTTTACACATCAGTTACAAATCAAAGAAAAATACAAAACAACATAAAAATAAACTGAAAGCTAAATATGCTACCGTTATAACTGGTTACCATAATCTGAGTAACAGGTTTACGCCCATTTAAAAGCGCCACTGCCTCTAAACAACATGTAACTGATTACCAAAAACAGGATAACCGATTACACCAACAGAAATGGCAGAAAAACAACTTTTTCAACACACCACCTCATTTCAATTGGTCAAAGTCCAACATACTCAAGCTCATCTTCAACCTCTTGAACACCTCATTTGTTACCCCTTTGGTTAACAAATTCGCTACTTGGTTTTCGCTTTGACAGTACCCCAACCCTAACTTGCCTTCACTCACTAGCTCCCTCAAATAATGAAACCGCATCTCTATGTGTTTGCTCATTCCATGTTCAATTGGATTCTTCGCAAGGTTGATCGCATAAATATTATCCATAAGAAGTGTAATATCCTCACCCTCATTGCTACCAAACTCCTTCAATAAATTCATGAGGCACATGATTTGACATGCACACAACGATGCCACAATATACTCGGCCTTACAAGACGAGAGTGCTACCATCGGTTCCTTTTTCGAACACCAAGAGATTGGTGTCCTATCAAACATAAATATGTATCCAACCATTGACTTTCTATCATCCTTATCACCATACCAATTGAAATCGGTGAAACCAAGTAAATTGTATTTTTGGCCCGTATCCAATGCTGGAAAAAGAATTCCACAACCAAGAGTCTCTTTAACATATCTAAGGATCCTCTTGACCGCTGCTAAGTGAGACGCCTTAGGTCTCTCCATGAATCTACTAGAAATACCAACACTAAGTTCCAAGTCCAGTCGCGTATTGCACAAGTACCGCAATGATCCAATCAATCTCCTATATTTAGTTGGATCCACATCTTATTCATCCTCACTCTTGGACATCTGCAACCTTGCTTCACATGATGTAATGGCCGCATTACAATGCTCTATTTCACACCTCTTCAAGATTTCAAGAGTATATCTCCTTTGAGCACGAGCATTCCCGTTTTTTACCTTTGGAACTCTATGCCAAGGAAATATGTCATAATGCCAAGGTCCGTCATCTCGAAATCATCCACAAGTTCACTCTTGAACTTAGAGATAGTCTTCTCACAGCTGTCGATAATCAATAGATCATCCACATACAAGCAAATGATGACCACACCATCTTTTGCATTCGATCTCACATAAACTCCGTGTTCGAACACACATCGCTTGAAACCAATGCCAACAAGAAAACCATCAATGCGTTTGTTCCAAGCTTTTGGAGCTTGTTTCAAACCATATAATGCTTTATGCAACTTGTAGTACTTCATCTCTTGATTCTTTACCACAAATCTGGGGGGGATGCTCAACATAAACCTCTTCATCAAGTGGACCATTCAAAAAGGAAAATTTGACGTCCATTTGAAATATCTTCAAATCTTTGTTATTTACAATGCCAACAACTAATCAGATGGTTTCAAGTCTAACCATAGGTGCAAACACCTCTTCAAAGTCTACACCTTCTCAAAGTCTAATCACAGGTGCAAACACCTCCTCTTGCCTTTGGGATTTGCCTTCACTTTATATACTCGTCACACACCAATCAACTTCTTTCCAAGCGGTTGATCTACCAACTCCCAAGCACCATTTTTCTCAATAGATTCCAACTCATCCTTCATTGCACAAATCCACTTTAGATCGCTTAGAGCCTCCTCCGTGTTCACAGGTTCAGATTCGGTCATAAGCGCAAAGTGAATGAAATCACCATCATAATGGATTTTGTTGTCTTGGAATCTCTCACATTCTTGGAGTTTTTTAGGCAATAACTTTTTCCTTGTTGATCTTCTATTGTTTTTTTTCGTTTCAGACCTCATTCAGTGGTTGTATAACAGTTTTAGAACTGACGGGATCATAAAAAACAAAGTTACTGGAGGTTCTGTTCTACTGGTAACTGGTTACACCCTTCTCTGCAGACCTAGAAGTGTTATTTCTTTGTATGTAACTGGTTACATGAGATTGCACTAGATGTATTTAACCAGTTACCCTGGGATTGACAACACAAATTTCATCAAAAATTACATCCCGAATTATCACAATCTTTCGATTTTACGCGTCAAACAGTTTGTATCCTTTAGTAGAATGATATCCAACCAAAATCATCTTCTCGCCATTGTTGTCCAACTTCTTTCTAAGTTGACCCAACACATGTTGATATGCCACCGAAATGAAAACTCTCAATTGGCTTAGATTCAGTTTGAATCTGAACCATACCTCTTCCGGTGTCAGATTCTCAAGCTTCTTAGTAGGGCACCTATTCAACAAATAGGTGGTTGTAGAAACAACTTCTTCCCATAGCTCATTCGTAATTTTTTCCCCACTTAACATACTTCAAACCATATTCATAATCTATCAATTTTTCCTCTTGGAAGCACCATTTTGTTGTGGTGTATAGGATGGTACAACCTAATGCATTATCCCATCTTGATCACAAAACTTCCCAAAGTCATTTGAGACGTATTCACCTCCACCGTCTGTTTTGAGCACTTTGAGTTTTTGACCACATTGCCTCTCAACCATAGGCTTAAACTTCTTGTTCACATCAAACACCTCATCCTTCCTATTAATAAGGTAAGTATATAGTTTTCTACTAAAATCGTTTATAAAAGTGACAAAATACATATTGTCACCCAATGTGTCAACTTGCATCGGCCCACAAACATCAGAGTCCCCCACCTCAAGGTGAGTCTTGGTCCTATGACCCGCATCCTTGCTAAAACTCACCTTGTGTTGCTTTCCCTTCACACATTCTTCACACAAATCAGTTGGAATATTGATATGAGGCAACCTGGTAACCATACCATTTTGTTGCAACACTTTGAGATCCTGAAAATTGAGATGCCCAAGACGATAATGCTACAACCACTCTTCTCTACTTGTCGTGTAGCTAAGCACCTATTCTCCATCACTTTCAACTCAACTTTGAAAATCCTATTGGCAACGATAGGAGCCTTAAGGATCAGCACTCCGTTAGCATCCGCAACGCGCAAAATCTTGTCTTCCAAGCGAATCTTTTAACCCCTCTCAAGAAATTAGCCAATACTCAAGAGATTGCATTTAATTCTCAGTATATACAAGACATCCTTGATCATATAATATCCATCGTTCTTCTTCTTGATCAAAACATCACCGACACCTTCGGCCGCAAGAGTGGTATCATCCGCGAATTTTACTCTACTTTTCGCGGCTTGACTGATGTGCACATCCCAATCCTTTCTACCCGTCATACGCATTGAGAAAATGGAATCCAAGTACCATTCATTGCTGCCTTGGACTCCATCTCACACCATAATCATTACTATTTGTTCCAAACGCGTTATTGCCCCGTTTTTCAAACTAATGCAGCTGTTGTCCCGCAACTTGCACATCTTTACTGCCGTAAAGCTCCTCTGTGATCATCACTAAGAGTTTATTTTCATCATCTACCTCTTACCTCGTAACCTTGGATTCCTCTCCTTGGGAATCCCTCTGTTTTGCACCATATTCATTTGATAATGTCCAAGCTTTTGACACTTCCAGAACTGAACTTTGCTTTTGTCTCTTGATTTTCTGCCTCTAGCGTTGCCTCGATCACCATATCCATTGGAGTCGCTCTCACCCTTTTCCCCCATCGAAACCTTCGAATTTTATGGATCCTTTCCACACAAATTCTAGAAATTTTTCTTCCCTTTCAAAGCCCATTTTCCTTTCGATCTTTTACTCTTATCGTTGAGCCGCGCTTATAAAGCAATCTCCGCTTTACCTTTATCGCTTCCTCTCTCATCCATTATTTGCTCATGAGCCTCAAGAGAGATTTGAAGCTCATCTTTGCTAAATATTACAAGTTTCTTTGATTCTTTGATAGCCATTAAAATATTTTCAAATCTTGATGTTATAGAACACAAAATCTTTGACACAATATTTTTCTCCACAATCGTTTCTCCACAAGACTTGATTTGATTCACCAAACGCATAATACGTGTTACATAATCGTTGATCATTTCCTTCTCTTCCATTTGTGTTAGTTTGAATTGCCTCTTGTGAGTTTGTAACCTCACCACCTTCGCCTTAACAACTCCGACATAAGCTTTCTCTAATATCTCCCAAGCTTGTTTTGCCGACTCACAATCGCCAACCTTTTTGAAGTTGTCACTATCAACATAAGAATGAATCAAGAAGAGTGCCTTGTAATCTTTCTTCTTCTCTTTCTAAAATGTAGCCTTTTGTGCCTCTATAGCGTCTGCCCCAAATGATGTAACTCCATTGTTGATCACTTCAAAAAAAAATTATACTTAAGCAACACTTTCATTTGCTTTGACCACTTGTCATAATTCTTTGAATCAAGAATCAGAAGGTTGGTAGGGATTCTATCATTGAAAACAGAACTCATTTTTACAGGAGAATTGGATCTGAACCAAAGTTCTTGGTGCCAAATATTAGAACACACAAATCAATTTAGGTGAATTAATGGATAATTAGGGTAATTTGGAGAAGATGAATTTAAGAATTGAGTGAGTAAAATAGAGAGAGAGAGAGAGAGAGAGAGAGAGAGAGAGAGAGAGAGAGAGAGAGAGAGAGAGAGGGAGTAATATATATATATATATATATATATATATATATATATATATATATATATATATAGAGAGAGAGAGAGAGAGAGAGAGAGAGAGTAACTGAGGGTGCGAATGAAAATTGACATTAATAATAATTGGGAGCACTAAAGGCCTTTTATACATCAGTTACAAATCAATGGGAAAAGCAAAATAACTAAAAAATAAGATAAAAGCTGAAAATGCTACAGTGATAACCGGTTACCATAATCTGGGTAACCGGTTATGTAACACCCTTCTAAACCCCACGGAAAATATACGAATAATCAGAGTAAATTTTCATGCATTCACAAAAGGGCGTCACACATAACTTTCGAAACATCAAAACCACCTATCATGCTCATTAACACTTATAATAAATAATCATGCTTCTCACAATTTCACTTTGCATGTAGCAGAGGATTCATTTTATAACATAATTCTCTTAACAGAATATTCAGATCCATCACATACTTCAACATTACTTAGGCACCAAGGCCAACATCATAATATTCCAATGAATATAAAAACATAGCGTAGAGTACATAAAGTATCTCTAAAATATAAACCCAACGATCCCAGTGTTACATGACCAGAGCATGACTCGACCCAATATAACTAGATTACTAAATGGCTACACCAACAACGACCACGCAACTACGAGCAGCTCTATTCTCGATACCTGCACAATGTCAGATAGGACATCATTCCAGCAGAAGGGCGAGAAATATTATCATAATCACAATGCATATAATCATATATGTATACACAAGCATAGAATACCCATATTCCACATTTTTCTCACCACAATTCATTATGATCATCATATACCTCACAATGCTTATAAAAACCAATATGGATAATCATCAAGCGTGTTCATCATACACACATCCATAATCCTCATCATTCCATATTAACATGCTCATATTATGTTTATTCACCAATTCACAGTTACACATTCACAATACAGATATAAACAGATATGGATAATTACCAAGCATATTTCATCATGCCTACATCCAAAATTCTCAATCCAATAATTCACATATTCATCATTCTCAATTACACAAGTCATATACATATACATATGCATAACTTCATACAATAATCATATATTCATCATTCTCAATTACGCAAGTCATATACATACACATATGCATAACTTCATACAACAATCATATATTCATCATTCTCAATTACATAGGTCATATACATACACATATGCATAACTTCATACAACAATCATATATTCATCATTCTCAATTACACAGGTCATATACATACACATATGCATAACTTCATACAACAATCATATATTCATGCCATGAGACTCAATGCAACTCAATGCAACGCATGCCATGTGGTACCAACACTTGTTATCATTTTTTGGTTTTTACATTTAAACCGGGTCCGTCCCCTAGACCGATAACAACAAAAGTCCGCCCTTTAAGCTTTCAAACCCACCCTTCTAGGTTTGGGACAAGTCACTAGCCAACACGAAACTAGCAAGCATTGCCTCTTGACCAAATGATGTATACGCAATCAACAACCATATACACTTAAGACCGTTCTCGCATCTTACTCCCATGCATAGTCAAATAATTCATCACATAAGAATTATAACATGAATGCATACTCACACATCATATCAAAGTATTCATACTTTCAACATTATCACATTTATCAAGCAATGCACACATATTCACAATATGTTCTCATGCATTATTCACAATATTGCATATAATCAATATGCATTCACAATTCAATACCATCACCGCATTTATCAAGAAATGCACACATATTCACAATATGCTCTCATGCATTCTTCACATACAATCGCATACAATCAATATGAATTTCACAATATCGCGCCAACGACAACGAACTCAACCACATTCATCATGCACTTTTAATCAATTTAAACAATGCATTATATATGCCAAAAGACAACATTCCACAATCGATTCCATAATCTAGGATTCACGCCATACGGCTACCCAAAGCATAACATATCACAACAGTACACAAACTATTCATTTCCGATAAGGATTGAATACAATCGAACCAAACAATCAACATTGGATGGAAACACAAGGAAATGAAGATGTTGTCACACTCGCTAGCTTGCTCACCTAGCGAGTTCCTAGCGAACACTCGCTACCTGATCGCCTACTGAACTAGCTCGTGAAGGCAAACATAAGCTACTGTAAGGCTTCTCTACCTACTCGCTTAGGCTTCGCCTAGCGAACCCCTCGCTACCTTGCTCGTTACCAGCGAAGAGGGTCAATTACATTTTGTCCAAGTCTGGGACCATTCGCTACTAGCTCGCTACAGCGAACACTCGCGACCTGCTCGCCTAGCGAAGGTGCTAGCGAACGTCTGCGATGTTCAAAACCCCAACTGACCAAAATCATCAAATCATCATAAAATCAACTGATTCAATTCCAACGAATTCCAGTAGTCTTAGTCTAATAATCCTCGACTAATCTACACCATTTATTCTCAATCTTAACCGTTAAAACATCGATTCTAGCGATTAAATCCATTTCTGTCCTAGAATGGAAAATGGAGAAAAACATCCAAACAATCCAAACAATCCATACATGATCATACACATTGACAAGATAATGATATTTCACACCCTTACCTTGATTAATCGGAAGCTAGAAGTCGTTTTGATGATTCCAAGCTTTTTCTATATTTCTCCTCTTTTCTCTTCTTCCTTCTTCCTTTCTCTTCTTTTCTATCCTTTTTTTTCCACTTTCTCTTATATATCCTTCTCTTTTATTTCTCCTCAATATATCTCATCTTATCATTAATTAGAGAAGATCTAGTAAATTCACCTTATTCTACCAAATAGAATAAATCAGTTAAATCCATTAACTCATATAAATTAAATAGATCCAATAATTCATTAAATCAATTAATTAGTACAAATAATCAATTAATGAAAATTGGGTTGTTACAACCCTCCCCCACTTTAGGAATTTTCGTCCTCGAAAATGTTACCTGATTCAAACAACTCTGGATACGACTCTCGCATCCCAATCTCTCAAATCCAACTTTCTCCCAAACTACCTCCACCAAAGGAATCCCTTTACTCCGAAGTTGCTTCTCGTTCATCAGCCTGAACTTGCAATGCCTCAACAGTCAAATCCTCCCTCACTCGTACACCATCCATCTGAATCAATGTACCTCCTCAGCTTAGACACATGAACATATCATGCAATTCCCGCAAGTGACAGTGGTAAAACAGTCTAACATGCTATTTTCCCCACGCTTCCGCTGCGCCATTATGATACATATCAATAAAACACAGTGTGTTCTTCTGAGACCTCAAGCTCGACCAACACCAAGTACTATCGTAACTCTCAAAACACGTCCTTTCTTGGATCCTTTTGATCTTTTCAATCGTCTCTTGCACGACCTCAGGTTCGAGTACAACACTCTCGCTGGACACACATCAACACAAAGGAGTCCTACACCTCCTACCCTACAAAGCCTCATACGATGTTATTCCAATACTAGAATGATAGCGATTATTGTAGGTAAACTCAATCAGCAACAATTAACTACCCCCTGGTCCATCTTGATCCAAGACACAAGCTCTCAACAAATCTTCTATATACTGGATAGTTCTCTTTGTCTACCCATCCGTCCACGGAGGCTAGACAGAGTTCAACTTCAATCATGGTACTCAAGGCGTCTGCAAGCTCTCCCAAAAATCTCAAAGAAAAATTAGATTCCCATCTGACACAATATTCGACGACATCTCATACTAATTCGCAACATCCTCACTATACCTCTTAGCTAGCTTCAGCATAGAATGATTCATCCTCATTAGTAAGAAATGAGTTAATCTTGTCAATCCATTCATAACCACCCAAGTCGAATCATATCTCTTCAAATTCTTCGAAAAACCCATCACAAAATCCATGGGAATATTATCCCATACCACTCAGAAATATTCAATAGTTGTATCAGGCCCAACAGTCTCTGATGTTCACACTTCGACTTTCAACAAGTCTAATTAGCATATACAACCTCAACCAATTCTCTCTCCATTTATGGTTACCAAAACAATGTCTCAAATTTGGTCACATCCTCACAGTACCTGGATGGATACTCAATTTATCTTAATGTCCTTCTTCCAGAGTACTCTTATCCAGCTCACACTATTTGGAACACACCCACCATCACGACATCTCAACTAAACAATTGAGGCCTCCGAATTCCGGCACAAACACACAACAACAACCAACCCTAAATCAATTTTCAGGTAAGTCCCCTTATGTACTTTAAGTTGCCTTAAAGCATAACCAAAACTCGCTGAAGTTGCACTTAACATATCTCCCAATCATATTGTCGCTACTGCGAAAATCGGCGCTGGCTGACAGAAGAGTCGCCACCGTGCGTTATTTATCCCAACGGAGGGAAAGGAAACGCTCGAAGTAAACCTCGCAAAAAACAGGGAAAGGTATGGTCACCGCAACCAAAACCTGGGTTCGGGAGTCGGTTACACAAGGGGAAGGTATTAGCACCCCTCACGTCCGTCGTACTCGACGGGATCCACGCTTGGTTGGGTTGTCTACAGGATGCAAAACAATCTATCTACGGCTGCTAAATCTAAACGGAAGGGAACTGACTCGATAGAGCGTCGCACTCTATGCCTACGTATTCTCAAGAGAGAAAGTCAGAGTCAACGTAGTTCGGGACTATAGGAAAATTGGCTCGCCAAGACTTCGCGTCTTGTGCCTACGTACTTCCACACTGCATGGAAGATCAGAGCTTTACGTAGTTCAGGCTAACTACGGCTAAACAGGGAGTTCTCACACAGCAGTGAGAAAATAAACTGGTTTCAAAGGTACGGGAACCTATGGGCAAAACTACGGCTTGGTCTCAAATGCACTCAGGCAAGAGAGAAAAAAGGGTAACAATTAGTCGTCAGCGGGAAAGTCTCGATCGCACAGCAGCGAGAGAACAGAAAGTCAGTCGTTAGTGTGCTCGCTAGGATATCGCATCCTATGCCTACATATCCTCGTCTGGTACGAGAAATCAGAGCAGCTGTAGTTCGGCTACTTCGGGACCACAGCTCAAATCTCGTTTTATTAACATTCTGAAAATGATTACAATGAGTGAACACTGAAAATAAATCTCCTAGGAAATACTATCCTATCCTATCCTGAAAAATCGAATGGAAAATAGCCCCCTAACAAGTGGACGTCTAATTCTATCTCTAAAAAGGTGTAAAAGAACTTCTATGAAAAATGCACTCTAAAAAATATTAAGTTTACTTTAATATTTTTTCCTCTTTTTCCTTCTTTTCTCTTCAACTATTTTCTCCTTTCTTTCAAAATATTTTTCATATATTTTTCATATTTTTCTATGTATTTTTCTCCCTTTTTTCCCCAACTATTTCTCAACATTCTTTTTTTATTCTTTTTCACTATACTTTTTTCCTTTACTATTTTTTTCAATATTTTTTATTTCAATATTTCCCTTTTCTTCATATATTTTTCCCCTTTTTTTTCAATGTATTCTTTTTCTTTTGCTATTTTTTTTCAATCTTTTTCTCTAATATTCCTTTTTTCACTTCTTTTCTTTTTCAAATTCTTTTTTTTTCTCAACATATTTTTCTTTTATTATATTTCTTTTTTCAATATTTTTTTTACTATTTTTCTATTCAAAGAAAATATAAAAAAAAACAAGATAAAAGGGGGTGCAGTAGCTTATTACAAGGGTATGCAAGCAGGAAAATCAGAAACAGACTGGGCCCAGCCCAAAGCAACTCACAAAAAAAAAACAGAAAGAAACCCAGGGGGGTGCGATTGTGAATCAGGGTACGTTGCCAACAGACTCGTATTGGGCCCAGGCCCAGAGTCCTTCCAAACACAGCAACGGGGGGTGTAGCCAGAAAAAATGGGGTACGGACTGGGAAACGCGTTAGGCCCAAGGCCCATGTCCACTGAGTCCAAGCTCCCCCCTCACTCTCCTTTCCCCTTCTGAAACCCTAGGTTTCTTTCTCACACTCACCGCCGCCGTCCCCCCCCCCCCCCTTCTCTGAACTCTCTCTGTCTCCTCCGTTCAACCTCCCTCAGCCTCACTCTCAATCTCCTTCATTCTTTTATCTCAAACCTTCCTCCTTCACGACTCCATAGATCGTTGAAGATTGATGCGACTTGAAGAAGCGCCATGGATGAAGATCCTCAAAGATCTTCGCAGATCTTGAAAAGACACGGCCTGATGATTTCTGGAGATGAAGGAATGTTCTTGCTCTTGTATTGTTGCACGATGAGGATCGCGTGTCTGATGAAGCTTCGAATCTGGGAATTCGGTGAAGGACTGTGAGGAAGAACGATGATTCCTAATGATGAAAATTTTCTGGCGATTTATGGCGTTTGCTTGAAGATCTGGAAAAGGTTTGCTGAGAGTTGTTGAAGAACGAGTTTCTGGAAACGTCTTGGAGATGATGAATATGGATGATGATCGGAATTGATCTGGAGATGAGGATTCTTGATGAATGGTTGAAGGTTTGGATCTGGAAACTTGTTGGTTCTTGCTGAACGGTTGAGTATTGTTGTTGACGTTCTTCTGAAAAGGATGGATCTAGGTTGATGATTTGCGATGAAGATGGTGATTGTGGTTGAGAGTGTGGTGGTGATCGGAGATGATCGTTCCTAGATGTTCTTGAAGAACTGATGAGGTTGAATTTCTGGGAAACGATGAACATTCATCATTCTTGATGAATTTCTGGTGGTAGTTCTTGCGTGTTCATGAAACGGTTGTATACATTCTTCTGGAGATGGTGATTCTTGATGATGAACTTGATGCAGGATCTGGAGAAGGACAATCGGAGAAGATGATGGTTGACCGGTGATGATGGAAAAGGACCGGAGAGGATGAAGATTGAAGGAGGAGGTTGATCGGAATCTGGGTTTTTTGGGTTTTCGGTGACCTTCACGGTGGTCGCCGGTCATGCATGCCGGTCGGTGAGGTTTCCCGGTGAGGACCGGTGGTGCGCTGTGGTGGAGGCACGTGGATAGGGTAGTGGAGGAGGTGCACGCATGTGAGACGCGTGTCCCACGCGTGGCATGGGGAGAGGAAGCGTGTGAGACGTGGCGTGTGAGGGTGGTGTAACGTGGGTCCTCCTCGCGCAACACGTGGATGCTGAAGCTTTTATACACATGAGATTTTCTGGACGCTTCTGGATGCTTCTGGAGTTAACTGGACAATTCTGGACTTTGCTGGATCCTATCTGAATGGGCTTTACGAATTGAAAGGGGCCCAACGAATTTGCAAACAGAAACCTAAAAAACTGCATAAAAATGGATTAGTGAAATAAATCTGGATTAAGATGGGAATGATTAACCAACTAACTAATGATTAAACCTAATTAAGAGAATTAACCTAAAACTCTATTAATTCTAATTAATTAAATCTAAAAGAGAAAAAAAAGTCTATTAATTCTATAATATCTACTAAAGAAAAATCTATTCATTTATTAAAATGAAAAAAAAACCCTATTCTATATTAAGAGAAAAGAAATTTATTCTATTAAAATGCTATTTAAAATCCTATAAAAACTATATTATCTATATCTAAAATTAAAAAAAAAACATTTTAATTTCTATTAAACCCTATTATATTCTAAAAAGAAAATGCTATTTATTTATTTCATTTAAAATTCTAAAAACTATTAAAAACATTAAAACCTATTAATATTCTATATCTAAAAATATATTCGAAAATTCAATTAATATTCTAAAAGAAAAATCTATTAATATTCTATAAAATTCTATATTATTCTAAAATGATTAAAAATCTATTTAAACCCTAAAAATGGCCAATAAAATCCAGAAAAAAACACAATAATTCCCAGAGGAACAAAATAAGCACTGAACGACACATAACACTGCGAGAGCGCACCAAAATAGCCGGTAAAAATAAACGGGCACCGAAATATCCCAAAAATACGATTCTACCTATCTAAACTGATTAAAAACACCTGAGACACGAGACGAGAGTTGTGATCCCGATAAAATCAAAACAAATGAAAAATGCACTGTATGTGATATGCAGATGCGAATGCGGTTATGCGTCGAAACATCGAGCCAGATACGAGACCCGGTTGGTCAAATTTTAGGGTGCAACAGCTGCCCCTATTCAAGCGGCTTGGACCTGAATGGGTGAAGAGCGCTCAGCCTTCAAACATTCAAGGTAGATGACGGTTGAATACAAATGGAACTCTGAAATTTGCCAACCGCGGGAATATACTGCAGAACTGCTTGAGGAATAGCCTCCAATGAACTGAAGTTTGGTTGTCACGGCAACAACTGGTCAATTTTCTGATAAAATTTTCTTCTCCTTTGCCACCACCAATCACCTGTGTGACGCCACAAGTATTGGAATAATGCTTCAAAAAAGCAAACACCTTGATTCCCATCTCTCTCATGGGATCAAATCCGGTCAACTCACAGTTCACTGCGAACTTGAGGACAATTCTCCTGGGGAATTCTGAATCGACTGCTTGGCACCCATTCTGTCAACAGGCCGCAGCTTCATAAATCTGATATATGTCAATCTCTCCTTGTTGTTTTTTCGATGCTGACGTATCAACCAAATATGAAGAATCACTCCGCTGGGGAAGACGAGAAGCTGAACCACACAACTCTGCAGGTGAACAAATTCGAAATCCAATAGGTAACCATCCTGGTCCATGTTTCGACATGCGTATGCTTGAGAATGATGCAATGTCCTATATGACATGAATATGCTATGCGTTCTGTTTGAAAATGCGATGCCCAGACGGCGTGGAAATACTATATGCTTGTATGAATGCAATGACGATATATGCGAATGCTAATGTAGGCTCGAGCTGCCAGAGAACACCAGGTCTGAAAACCACTTGGCAAAATAAATTCCGAAGGAAACGTCAACTCTACTGGGGATGAACCAAAGTCACAGAACCATCTAAGCAAAATAAATGCTGGAAACGGGAAATCAAATCCGCTGGAGATAACCGTCCTGCTGGAGAAATGGAAAGGCAACCCTGCTTGGAGACTTCACTGGGGAAAGAAAGAACAACTCTGCTTGGGGATGCTCCCCTCAAACCATTGACAACTGATTTTGCTCTGCGAGGATTGACCCAAACTGGGGTTGATTGCGCGCAGCGCGCTGCTGGATATGCCCCTACTATCAAGGATATCAATCTTAATCTACTGAGGGTACTCCTGCTCCTATTCTGATACGGGGTAAAATACAATCTCGACTCTTCTGGGGATAATACGCAACTTTCATCTGCTGAAGAGTAGCAATTCTGATTTAACAACATCCACAAGGAATTCAAACATTAATCGGAGCACTGGTATCCGCCGAGCTTCGTATCGGGGAACATGACAACATGCGAGTCATTGGGAATTACTGTGTCAGATACCTTTAGGTTTTTGTTTTGTTTTTCTGGTTTAGGATAGACATGGACTATGTACACAGTGGAAGATATGGAAAATACTAGACGAGAACTAGCATTCAAGGATAGACTACCAGACGAGAACTGATAGGAAAATAGGTCAGGAAAATTGAACAATCATTGATTTTTGTGTTTTGAACGTCAGACGGGGCTGACTGGAATAACAGACTGAGGTATAGACAACCAGGCGAGAACTGGCTGAAAGCTGACGTACACCAGACGAGAACTGGTATAACACATAGGTTAAAACACACGATGAACAGACGAGAACTGATTACGCGACGACGTGTACCAAACGAGAACTGATACAACACTTGAAGAAACGGTGACCAGACGAGAACTGGTTACGCGATGACATGTACTAGACGAGAACTAATACAACTCTGGAAGAAACGGTAATCAGACGAGAACTGGTTACAATAAACTGCACCAGACGGGAACTGATGCTTACAATAAACTGCACCAGACGGGAACTGATGCTTACGGTAAACTGCACCAGACGGGAACTGATGCTTACGGTAAACTACACCAGACGGGAACTGATGCTTACGAAAGGGTGGGCCAGACAAGAACTGGTTACCGGTTTGCCAAGCGAGAACTGGACTTTGGAAACAACTGGTTACTGACACGTAACAGGTTTAAATTGCAGGATAATGATCCAACGACAACACGGCTCTTCTTAGGAGGTTAAGGTTTTTTTTTCCCAAGGGTATTGACATGATCCCCCGATACTCAACTCCGGCTGGGGGATAAACAAACTGGCCTGAACAACTTGCCCCAGTACGCTCAGCTGGGGATAGAAAGACTGGCTTGCACAACTTGCCCCAGTACAATTCAACTTGCCCCAATCTGACTCTTGGGAATACTTGCTCTGAACAGCTCTCTACGAGACGACTTCGAGATTACTTGCCCCAGTATCTGTACGACAACAGAATTCCATCTCCATTAGACTCTATCAACCCAGTTGGTTTCAACATTCTCTGCGATGACTTGCCCCTGAATGAGCGTTCTAGCGACTTAACCTGATCTGATTATCCACCTGAAGTATCTGCTTTCAAATCTCAACGCTCTGCATAGCTGCCCCTGATTGGCTCTCGAGAAAACTCATTCTGATCAACTGCTTCTCAAACAAACTGCCTCTGATCAACTGAAGCTTCGGGACTTGTCCTCAGACTGACTGATTCCGAACTTACTGGAAGTCAATGCCTCTGATTCACTAGGCTTCACAACATACATCATTCTGGTTCAGACTACTGAATTACTCAGTCCTGCTCGATTATTCCCTGTTGGAATTCCTTCTATGCCAACTACTAACCTGCAATTAGAATCGTATGTTTGCGAATGGTAATCTTAATGCAGTGCTCATGCAGATTTTGAAAAAATTTGAGTTGTCACTCATTTACATGCTATGATTGTGAGTGACGAATGAACCAAAGTTCAAACGTAGTGCTTACGTGGTCAGTGAAAAATACAACAAGGATGTGACTAGCAAGTCAAGGAGGAGTCAGGTTACTCAACCTTATCGTAATGCGCTTTCAGAATAACCCTACCTCAATTAGGTCTTTTAAGGGTTGTATCGTGGTCGGGTTCACGGTTCGTGAAACAAAGGATATTTGGCTCAAATTTTGATTTGTACCCACCCCTTCTACGTGATGATCTCCGATCCTAAGGTTCAGTTAACCTGGCACAAGCGCTCGCCTCTTCGAGAGTTATTGTTGAATGGTAAGAACCACAATTAAGGAATTCACAGGGTTTTTCGGAGTGACAGTTACTCCTTTTCGTTTTCGGTGTCTGTGTACACGACTTTGTGACTTGCTGGGGAAAAATTTTCTATTGATCCCTTCTTTTCGTTCTTTTGATTCCCTAATTTTTGCCTGGACTGACTCCTTTTGAGTTCTTTTCGATTTTTTTCGTTTTCTTTTGAAGTCCAGCGGGATGCCCTAATTTTTGCCTAAGTATTAGCTTTCCAGCTTTTTCGTTCTTTTTACTTAGCGGGCTTTCTTTCTTTCTTTCTTTTGGAACAAAGCCGTGTGACACTGGTTGTCTTGATTGCTCCGAAAGGATTGTAACTGTCTCACTCCTGATTGGTGAGGTTTAACCATTGAAAGGCATAAACTGGAATTGGTCCTTGAAAGACAACACTCCTCTGTAAGACTTGAACGCTCGGTCAAGCTAACCGACAACTACCCTGCCCCGGGTTAAGATGTGAGGGTTTAAAAGTCCGAAAAAACTTCTACTTCCTGGCTCGAAGTGGTTAACAAGGGACTAACTCCTTATCTCCAGTGTTTGGGGGATTTGAAACAATGCCTTGTACGTCATCGATAAGGTCTTATCTGAAAGCATACGATCCTCGGTTATGAGTTTATTTTCGTCATCCTCCCTCCATCCTTTGCTAGTCACAGTGACAAAGTGGAGTGAATAAAATGCAAGTGTCAGTGCAATGCAGTAAATGAGCGACAGCGACATGATTAATTCAGAAAAATGCATAGTCACTTTATTATTATCACCATTCGAAACATACAATGTTTAGAAGCAGGTAGTAACTAACAGAAAAAGAAACTACAAATGCAAATGATATAAAGTCTGAGGACTGCCAATGCTGAGGCGCCTGCCTGTCTGAACCACTGGCTTTTGCTGGGGAATACTTCCCGAGTCTACGAGCTTAGACAGCTGAGCGGTTGGGATGAACAAACAGAAATCCTTCTCGAAAGGAAATGCGATCCTGGTCAATCAACTGCTGTACTTTCACCTGAAATGCTTTACAATCTTTTGTTGAATGCCCCGGTGATCCACCATGATAACCACACTGAACATGGGGATTATACCCAGGAGGGTAAGGTTCTGGAACTGGCTTAAGAGCTTTCGGTTCCACCAAAGACTTCAGGATCAAAGATGGTAGCAACTGGCTATACGGCATAGGCACTGGGTGAGAAGGAGCATTCCTTCGTTCCAAGTTGTTGCGAGGTCTGTTCTGATTCTGACGCTGATTCTGATAACCTCGGCCACGAGTTCGCTGCTTTGCAATGGAGGCGACATAAGGTTCCTGATAGGGTGCCCCAGGTACGGCTGTCTGTTCAGTATAACAAGCCACAGAAGGTACTGATCTCTGATAAGATGAAGAACCAACAAAATTCACTGATTCGCTTCGAGGATATTCAACCTTTGGCATGGCTGCATTGATCACAAATCCTTCTTCAGTCTGATAGTCACAAGGATATTCAGTTTCACCAGCTTGATCATTTGAAGTAATCTGAATTTTCCCAATTCGTATGGCATACTCGAGGCGTTCTCCTAATGCTACCACGTCAGAGAAACTTGACGGAAGTCTGAGCAATCTTTCGAAGTACGGATCTTGTAGGGAATCTACAAACATGCTTGTTAACTCTTGGTCCAATAACGGTGGATGCACTCTAGCAGCAAATTCTCTCCATCTCTGAGCATATTTCTTGATAGGCTCATTGTTCTCTTGAGACAGCTCTTGCAAATGCATGCGATAGGGAGCTACGTCTAGGTTGTAATCGTACTGCTTCAGAAAAGCTCTGGCTAAATCCATCCATGATTGAATCTGATTTCTCTCTAACTGCATATACCACCTCAAAGATGCCCCAGTCAGACTATCTTGAAAGTAATGGATCATCAATTTGTCATCTCGCGCAAACGCCGTCATTCTTCGACAGAACATCATCAAATGCAGCTTCGGACAGCTATCTCCCGTGTACTTCTCAAATTTCGACACTTTGAACTTATAAGGCAACACCAGGTCAGGAGCCAAACACATGTCTACAGCATCCAGGTTAACAGCATCTTTCACTTTCAAAGCTTTCAATCCTTCTTCCAATGCTCGGAGTCTTCTATCCTCTTCAAGAGCTCTTGGATCTACCATCCCAACCGTTGGAATATCTCTACGGTAGTTCATCACAGGGAAAGCAACACCTTGATTGTTAACAGGAGGAGGACGCTCATTTCGGGCAACAAACTGCTCATGTCGACTTTGGTTCTTAACAGAAGGCTGTACAACTTGGTCTGCAGTAACGTTGTTCACATGCGGGAAGTCTTCCATAGAATCATACAGAGGGTTGGACGCCATAGTGAACCCCGTCAAGGTGTTAGGAGACTGGAAATTGTCTTCAGACATAGCTACCAATAGTCTTCAGCTGACTTCAATGCTTGATTCTGCTCAACTCAACCCCTAGGTAAGTCTCTGACAGTCAACAGCTGCTCAATCCAAACTTCGGGTAATCACCTTCAGGGAACAAAGGCTGGATCAGAACTCTGGCTAACTGGAGGATGATATGCAATATGATGCAACACTGATATGCACATGATATGCAAGATGCAGCAAACAACGGGACCACATCCCCCACACAATCTGAATACTGCTGCACTGCTGACGGAGACGTTCTATGAAGAGAAGACCAATATAACGGGTAGGTTGGAAGTCAAGTTTCCTGCACAAAAACCCCCCCCACTCACAGGTATGGACCTATATCTGACAAGGTACGGCATCCTATGCGGTCGTCAGCATCACAGACTTTCAAAACTGACGATACGATTCCCAGAAGGAGTGGCATCATCAAGTCCTGAAGAGGCCTCACTTAGCTAACTTCCAAATGATCGGTTCCAGGAGTCGACAATCCAACTGACCAAACAACCCCCTCGACCCAAAGGGTAGAAAAAGAAGTCAACCAGAAGAACCTCGTCCGAGTGTAGATTTCGCGGGACACTAGTACAAGCAAAGCCGGTACGCACCCACTAATCTCTACTCTAAGTCTAAGGTGCACTCAAGCCCAGGTCCGGCTTATCTCTCAATCATAGAACACCCGTAACACCCCAACAGCAACAGATAATATAAATAAACCCCAATAGACAAACAAACAAGCGCTATGATTGACTCTCTCCTAGGGGACGTTGGATCCCACATGCATAAGGACTATCGCAGTCCTTAGCAGCCAGGGGACGTTGGATCCCCAGCAGACTCACATAGGGAACTATCGCAGTCCCCAGCAGAGTCGCCAGCTGTCGCTACTGCGAAAATTGGCGCTGGCTGACAGAAGAGTCGCCACCGTGCGTTATTTATCCCAACGGAGGGAAAGAAAACGCTCGAAGTAAACCTCGCAAAAAACGGGGAAATGTATGGTCACCGCAACCAAAACCTGGGTTCGGGAGTCGGTTACGCAAGGGGAAGGTATTAGCACCCCTCACGTCCGTCGTACTCGACGGGATCCACGCTTGGTTGGGTTGTCTACAGGATGCAAAACAATCTATCTACGGCTGCTAAATCTAAACGGAAGGGAACTGACTCGATAGAGCGTCGCACTCTATGCCTACGTATTCTCAAGAGAGAAAGTCAGAGTCAACGTAGTTCGGGACTACAGGAAAATTGGCTCGCCAAGACTTCGCGTCTTGTGCCTACGTACTTCCACACTGCATGGAAGATCAGAGCTTTACGTAGTTCAGGCTAACTACGGCTAAACAGGGAGTTCTCATACAGCAGTGAGAAAATAAACTGGTTTCAAAGGTACGGGAACCTATGGGAAAAACTACGGCTTGGTCTCAAATGCACTCGGGCAAGAGAGAAAAAGGGTAACAATTAGTCGTCAGCGGGAAAGTCTCGATCGCACAGCAGCGAGAGAACAGAAAGTCAGTCGTTAGTGTGCTCGCTAGGATATCGCATCCTATGCCTACATATCCTCGTCTGGTACGAGAAATCAGAGCAGCTGTAGTTCGGCTACTTCGGGACCACAACTCAAATCTCGTTTTATTAACATTCTGAAAATGATTATAATGAGTGAACACTGAAAATAAATCTCCTAGGAAATACTATCCTATCCTATCCTGAAAAATCGAATGGAAAATAGCCCCCTAACAAGTGGACGTCTAATTCTATCTCTAAAAAGGTGTAAAAGAACTTCTATGAAAAATGCACTCTAAAAAATATTAAGTCTACTTTAATATTTTTTCCTCTTTTTTCTTCTTTTCTCTTCAACTATTTTCTCCTTTCTTTCAAAATATTTTTCATATATTTTTCATATTTTTCTATGTATTTTTCTCCCTTTTTTTCCCAACTATTTCTCAACATTCTTTTTTTATTCTTTTTCACTATACTTTTTTCCTTTACTATTTTTTTCAATATTTTTTATTTCAATATTTTCCTTTTCTTCATATATTTTTCCCCTTTTTTTTTTCAATGTATTCTTTTTCTTTTGCTATTTTTTTTCAATCTTTTTCTCTAATATTCCTTTTTTCACTTCTTTTCTTTTTCAAATTCTTTTTTTTTCTCAACATATTTTTCTTTTATTATATTTCTTTTTTCAATATTTTTTTTACTATTTTTCTATTCAAAGAAAATATAAAAAAAAACAAGATAAAAGGGGGTGCAGTAGCTTATTACAAGGGTATGCAAGCAGGAAAATCAGAAACAGACTGGGCCCAGCCCAAAGCAACTCACAAAAAAAAAAACAGAAAGAAACCCAGGGGGGTGCGATTGTGAATCAGGGTACGTTGCCAACAGACTCGTATTGGGCCCAGGCCCAGAGTCCTTCCAAACACAGCAACGGGGGGTGTAGCCAGAAAAAATGGGGTACGGACTGGGAAACGCGTTAGGCTCAAGGCCCATGTCCACTGAGTCCAAGCTTCCCCCTCACTCTCCTTTCCCCTTCTGAAACCCTAGGTTTCTTTCTCACACTCACCGCCGTCGTCCCCCCCCCCCCCCTTCTCTGAACTCTCTCCGTCTCCTCCGTTCAACCTCCCTCAGCCTCACTCTCAATCTCCTTCATTCTTTTATCTCAAACCTTCCTCCTTCACGACTCCATAGATCGTTGAAGATTGATGCGACTTGAAGAAGCGCCATGGATGAAGATCCTCAAAGATCTTCGCAGATCTTGAAAAGACACGGCCTGATGATTTCTAGAGATGAAGGAATGTTCTTGCTCTTGTATTGTTGCACGATGAGGATCGCGTGTCTGATGAAGCTTCGAATCTGGGAATTCGGTGAAGGACTGTGAGGAAGAACGATGATTCCTAATGATGAAAATTTTCTGGCGATTTATGGCGTTTGCTTGAAGATCTGGAAAAGGTTTGCTGAGAGTTGTTGAAGAACGAGTTTCTGGAAACGTCTTGGAGATGATGAATATGGATGATGATCGGAATTGATCTGGAGATGAGGATTCTTGATGAATGGTTGAAGGTTTGGATCTGGAAACTTGTTGGTTCTTGCTGAACGGTTGAGCATTGTTGTTGACGTTCTTCTGAAAAGGATGGATCTAGGTTGATGATTTGCGATGAAGATGGTGATTGTGGTTGAGAGTGTGGTGGTGATCGGAGATGATCGTTCCTGGATGTTCTTGAAGAACTGATGAGGTTGAATTTCTGGGAAACGATGAACATTCATCATTCTTGATGAATTTCTGGTGGTAGTTCTTGCGTGTTCATGAAACGGTTGTATACATTCTTCTGGAGATGGTGATTCTTGATGATGAACATGATGCAGGATCTGGAGAAGGACAATCGGAGAAGATGATGGTTGACCGGTGATGATGGAAAAGGACCGGAGAGGATGAAGATTGAAGGAGGAGGTTGATCGGAATCTGGGTTTTTTGGGTTTCCGGTGACCTTCACGGTGGTCGCCGGCCATGCATGCCGGCCGGTGAGGTTTCCCGGTGAGGACCGGTGGTGCGCTGTGGTGGAGGCACGTGGATAGGGTAGTGGAGGAGGTGCACGCATGTGAGACGCGTGTCCCACGCGTGGCATGGGGAGAGGAAGCGTGTGAGACGTGGCGTGTGAGGGTGGTGTAACGTGGGTCCTCCTCGCGCAACACGTGGATGCTGAAGCTTTTATACACATGAGATTTTCTGGACGCTTCTGGAGTTAACTGGACAATTCTGGACTTTGCTGGATCCTATCTGAATGGGCTTTACGAATTGAAAGGGGCCCAACGAATTTGCAAACAGAAACCTAAAAAACTGCATAAAAATGGATTAGTGAAATAAATCTGGATTAAGATGGGAATGATTAACCAACTAACTAATGATTAAACCCAATTAAGAGAATTAACCTAAAACTCTATTAATTCTAATTAATTAAATCTAAAAGAGAAAAAAAAGTCTATTAATTCTATAATATCTACTAAAGAAAAATCTATTCATTTATTAAAATGAAAAAAAAACCCTATTCTATATTAAGAGAAAAGAAATTTATTCTATTAAAATGCTATTTAAAATCCTATAAAAACTATATTATCTATATCTAAAATTAAAAAAAAACATTTTAATTTCTATTAAACCCTATTATATTCTAAAAAGAAAATGCTATTTATTTATTTCATTTAAAATTCTAAAAACTATTAAAAACATTAAAACCTATTAATATTCTATATCTAAAAATATATTCGAAAATTCAATTAATATTCTAAAAGAAAAATCTATTAATATTCTATAAAATTCTATATTATCCTAAAATGATTAAAAATCTATTTAAACCCTAAAAATGGCCAATAAAATCCAGAAAAAAACACAATAATTCCCAGAGGAACAAAATAAGCACTGAACGACACATAACACCGCGAGAGCGCACCAAAATAGCCGGTAAAAATAAACGGGCACCGAAATATCCCAAAAATACGATCCTACCTATCTAAACTGATTAAAAACACCTGAGACACGAGACGAGAGCTGTGATCCCGATAAAATCAAAACAAATGAAAAATGCACTGTATGCGATATGCAGATGCGAATGCGGTTATGCGTCGAAACATCGAGCCAGATACGAGACCCGGTTGGTCAAATTTTAGGGTGCAACACATATCAACAAGCATCACGAAACACAACAAATAGTTCTGTCGGATTCGGCAAAACCAACACACAGGCTGTTGACAGCTCTCCCCAAAACTCTTTGAACTTTCTTCACAGCGGCATATCACTGCTTCTTCTCCAACACTGATAACTCAAGTCCCTGATGTTCAACATGATCCTCTATACTCTTCGAATATATCCAACCATCATCGGTTACACAACCATTGACTCACTCAATTTGTGAGTTATGGCGGAAACACAAATCGCACTTTCCACACTCACTACAACATCCAAACGTATTCCATCAATAAATGACTTAATTACATGTCACTACTTCACCATCATATAGAGCATTGTAATAGCTTCCAACGTTTCTAATCTGGCGTCATTCCGAGTTACGGTTCTCCCGTTACGACAATAATACAAAAACAACATCTTCACACTTAGAAGGTCATTCAACACATCTCCAACTCTTAAAATGTTTAAAGGTATAATTATACCAATGTTGTATTCCACCTCTTACTTTAATAATCACCAGAAGTCACCATTCATCCTTTACATACTCGACCTCACAATCTGTTGTCGTAGCACACACACCAGACACAAGTCTCAAAACTACTCAATCAATTTAATTCTTTGACCCTCCAAATAGACATATAATATGGAGCTCTCATTATCGGAATAGTTTACGTAACTAAGTCAATCACAACTCCACTTCACGTCCTGGCTGTGTATCACCATCTTGTCAGGATAACTTCCAAACAACCATAATTAATCGGTAAACTGCTAACTTCCCACTTTCATTAACACTCAAAATTTCCCATCAAAATTAAACATCTCAACACTGTCTTGTGCCGACTCATCAAAACAATTCTTAAGCACTGGATTTAACTCCAAACAATTCACCGCTCACGCCATCTAAGCTCGCAAGACACATCTATCCCATCCAGCATAATCCCAACTACTATCAACAAGAGATTAAGGGTGATCAGTTCCTCAATTTGTTAATAGACAGTCGACAATCATAATGGGGCATAAACCATCTTTACCAAACTATAAGAGCGTTTAACCACACACTAAGCTATAACTCCACGCTTGCAGCATCCGGGTGAATCATCAGCTTCTCCCCCACTTAGATCATTCCCACTTCTGCAGACAAGGTTAGACAACAAACATGTATCGACAGTGTTTTCACACACATGTCGCATACAGGGGAACAACCAACATTAGACAACTTGGTCGGATGGACCGACCTGCTCTGATACCACTAATGTAACACCCTTCTAAACCCCCACGGAAAATATACGAATAATCAGAGTAAATTTTCATGCATTCACAAAAGGGCGTCACACATAACTTTCGAAACATCAAAACCACCTGTCATGCTCATTAACACTTATAATAAATAATCATGCTTCTCACAATTTCACTTTGCATGTAGCAGAGGATTCATTTTATAACATAATTCTCTTAACAGAATATTCAGATGCATCACATACTTCAACATTACTTACGCACCAAGGCCAACATCATAATATTCTAATGAATATAAAAACATAGCGTAGAGTACATAAAGTATCTCTAAAACATAAACCCAACGATCCCAGTGTTACATGACCAGAGCATGACTCGACCCAATATAACTAGATTACTAAATGGCTACACCAACAACGACCATGCAACTACGAGCAACTCTATTCTCGATACCTGCACAATGTCAGATAGGACATCATTCCAGCAGAAGGGTGAGAAATATTATCATAATCACAATGCATATAATCATATATGTATACACAAGCATAGAATACCCATATTCCATATTTTTCTCACCACAATTCATTATGATCATCATATACATCACAATGTTTATAAAAACCAATATGGATAATCATCAAGCGTGTTCATCATACACACATCCATAATCCTCATCATTCCACATTAACATGCTCATATTATGTTTATTCACCAATTCACAGTTACACATTCACAATACAGATATAAATAGATATGGATAATTACCAAGCATATTTCATCATGCCTACATCCAAAATTCTCAATCCAACAATTCACATATTCATCATTCTCAATTACACAAGTCATATACATATACATATACATATGCATAACTTCATACAATAATCATATATTCATCATTCTCAATTACGCAAGAAATATACATACACATATGCATAACTTTATACAACAATCATATATTCATCATTCTCAATTACACAGGTCATATACATACACATATGCATAACTTCATACAACAATCATATATTCATCATTCTCAATTACACAGGTCATATACATACACATATGCATAACTTCATACAACAATCATATATTCATGCCATGAGACTCAATGCAACTCAATGCAACTCATGCCATGTGATACCAACACTTGTTATCATTTTTCAGTTTTTACATTTAAATCGGGTCCGTCCCCTAGACCGATAACAACAAAAGCCCGTCCTCTAAGCTTTCAAACCCACCCTTCTAGGTTTGGGACAAGTCACTAGCCTCCACGAAACTAGCAAGCATTGCCTCTTGACCAAATGATGTGTATGCAATCAACAACCATATGCACTTAAGACCGTTCTCGCATCTTAATCCCATGCATAGTCAAATAATTCATCACATAAGAATTATAACATGATTGCACACTCACACATCATATCAAAGTATTCATACTTTCAACATCATCACATTTATCAAGCAATGCACACATATTCACAATATGTTCTCATGCATTATTCACAATATTGCATATAATCAATATGCATTCACAATTCAATACCATCACCGCATTTATCAAGAAATGCACACATATTCACAATATGTTCTCATGCATTCTTCACATACAATCGCATACAATCAATATGAATTTCACAATATCGCGCCAACGACAACGAACTCAACCACATTCATCATGCACTTTTAATCAATTTAAAAAATGCATTATATATGCCAAAAGGCAACATTTCACAATCGATTCCATAATCTAGGATTCACGTCATACGACTACCCACAGCATAACATATCACAACAGTACACAAACTATTCATTTCCGATAAGGATTGAATACAATCTAACCAAACAATCAACATTGGATGGAAACACAAGGAAATGAAGATGATGTCACACTTGCTAGCTTACTCGCCTAGCGAGTTCCTAGCGAACACTCGCTACCTGTTCGCCTAGCAAACTAGCTCGCGAAGGCAAACAGAAGCTATTGTAAGGCTTCGCTACCTACTCGCTTGGGCTTCGCCTAGCGAACCCCTCGCTACCTCGCTCGCTACCAGCGAAGAGGGTCAATTACATTATGTCCAAGTCTGGGACCATTCGCTACTAGCTCGCTACAGCGAACACTCGTGACCTGCTCGCCTAGCGAAGGTGCTAGTGAACGTCTGCGATGTTCAAAACCCCAACTGTCCAAAATCATCAAATCATCACAAAATCAACTGATTCAATTCCAACGAATTCCAGTAGTCTTAGTCTAACAATCCTCTACTAATCTACACCATTTATTCTCAATCTTAACCGTTAAAACATCGATTCTACCGATTAAATCCATTTCTTCCCTAGAATGGAAAATGGAGAAAAACATCCAAACAATCCATACATGATCATACACATTGACAAGATAATGATATTTCACACCCTTACCTTGATTAATCGGAAGCTAGAAGTTGTTCTGATGATTCCAAGCTTTTCCTCTATTTCTCTTCTTCTCTCTTCTTCCTTCTTCCTTTCTCTTCTTTTCTATCCTTTTCTTTCCATTTTCCCTTATATATCCTTCTCTTTTATTTCTCCTCAATATATCTCATCTTATCATTAATTAGAGAAGATCTAGTAAATTCACCTGATTCTACCAAATAGAATAAATGAGTTAAATCCATTAACTCATATAAATTAAATAGATCCAATAATTTATTAAATCAATTAATTAGTACAAATAATCAATTATTGAAAATTGGGCTGTTACAGGTTACACCCAATTGAAAATGTCACTTCCTCTAAAACAAGAACATGTAACCGGTTACCGTAAACAGGGTAACCAGTTACACCAACAAAAATGGCAGAAAATCAGCTTTTTCAACAAAATATATTTTTTGATCCCTATAAAATTACCAAATTTTGTTTTTGGTCCCTATAAAAAAAAATAGCTTGTTTTGCTCCCTACAAAATAATTATGCACGTAGTTTTAGACCCTACTGTTAACTGATCGCGACTTTGTGTATTTGTCAAATTACTGCTGTAACTATACAGTCTATCGCGTATTTTTAAAAGATTATCGAACCCACAAGGACTAATAATCAACCTAGAGTGATCAATTGTTGCGGTGCAAAGCTAAGGCATGGTTTTTGCGGTAAAAAGACTTAATTATATTGGGATTTGAAAAAGACTAAGTAACGGGTCCGAAAAATGATCCACGTGCTCCTAAGGGACTTTGCAGATCCTGGGTGTTAACAAAGGACTCAAAGTTATTTTGTAGGACAAGTTGGTTTAAAGATTCAATCTCACATTCTCGCACTGTCGACCCAACCACACCTGATGACCCCAAGATTTTGCTCTCGCTCGCTCGATAGTTAAAAGACACGCTTTGAAAACTAGCAAGGCCTAACTGAGACCTAAAGCTCTCTCGCTGCATTCAGACTCAGTGCTCGGTGTCTACTATTCGGCGATCACCTCAAACTCTTGCTCTATCGGACATGCCTTGGTGTGTTTCTAACTCTCGTGACAAAACACTGTTAACCAGCTTCTCGCTCTCGCGACAAGACTGGCTAAATTTAGAATAGACCCCAGAATTGGAATTTAGACCGACTAAGTTAGACACCGATGGTTCCTACAAAGTCCCGTCGAGTGACGGTACTCAGACTACGGACTCTGACGAAACTACTCAGACATGTTCATCTCTAAACCTAAGGTACTTATCATGCTGTAAATTAAAACATACATAATTGCGAATAATACGAAAGTAAAGTAATGCAGTAAAACAGAATTGTAAATAATCTGAGGTAAACTGAAATAGAAACAACTTTAACAGATTATAGATTTGATCGAAGCGTACAATCAACGATTACAAGAAAGTAAAGGTACAACGGGGCAGTAATCACTCGGTGTGAGCGATTTCTGCTTTGGTTAATGAATATGTAAGAAAGGTCTAGCAGAATTTCAACAGTGCTTCCGCACGGGTTACTTGGATGCCTAAAACTAACCTACAAGGGCCTATTTATAGACGGGAAGTGGCTCCAAAATATTAGAATTCAAATTCCTTCAGAACTGCCAAACTGCTCTGGGAAAACTGTTCCCGCGACAAACGGCGACCGTCATGTGCCTAATGGCGACCGCCATTGGCTTCAAATTGGGGTTCCCTTTTTTTTGCATGGTGAACGCCTTCCACAGGCAATGCCGAGTGCCATTGTCCTGAGGAGGTCAGAATGTTGCTTTTTGAGGGGCTTTCTTCACCATTTAGCTTGCTTTTCGATCCTTTTCTTCTATGTTGCTGATTTAACACCTGTCAAGTAAAAACAAAAGAAAACGCAAGTAATCAACAGCTAAAACGACAATGACTCGATAAAATAACGGATAAAGATGCATGAAATGAATCAAAAAGTGCGATACAAAGTCGAGTCATCATTAACCAATGTGTATTTTTGAATGATAATTTTGTAGATATGTTTAGAACGTTATAGAAAGTTCCTCGAAAAAAAAGAAACTCAAAATTTAATTTATAAGTCGAGATTTTCATTGCTTTTATTATTATCTTTTGAAATTTAAAAAATTCATGTTTAATTCGTCTCATTTTAAAAAGTTATATAATTTGGTAAAGAAACATTTTATAGTAATCTGAACTCGTATGAAAAAAATTATTCAAAAATCTAAAAGTTTAGGGGTAATTAAATAGTTTTCAAAATTCTAAAAAATAGCAATGACTAAAACTGGATGCATAAAATTTTTGTAGGGACCAAAAACATATTTAACCTTATTTTTAAGTATTTATTATCATTTATTTAAATTTATCTTTCTCAGACAATTAATGAAGGATAATATTATAAAATTCTTCATAAATCATAATTTGTCTTTTCATATAATAATGATTATTTTTTTTTAATATTAGTGAAAATTTTAAAATGACTTATAAAAAAATAAAGGGAGTATATATTTGTTTAAATTATTGATTTTTGTTGCATTTATTTCTAGACTATTGATATAGGTCGGATTATAGAATTTGAGCGCGCTTTGCTTTTGAATTCTATAATGTGAAATTAGAAGTCTGCATTCTTTTTTTATTTCTCCATTTGATGATTTTTTTCTGTGTTGATTTTGCTATTTCAAGTAGGAATTGTTGGAAATTAATGGACAATTAATGTCTATGGGTGTGTTTAAATATGACAAAGTTAAAGAGGATAAAAGTGCCCTATAGACAACAGTAAAATTGCCTTCAAATCTGTCGGAAAGAATTTTGGTCAGTTTCACTAAACATCCACCAGTGGAATTTGTCTTTAATCTGTCTAAAGGAAATTTTGGTCAGTTTTTGCACTAAACATCCACGAGTGGAAGTTGCCGTTAAATTTGTCTCGGACTACTGAAAGTTTGAATTTCAAATTCAAAATAGGCAACACTTCATGAAATGGTGCATAATGTAACTATAGGTGAACCATTGCAATCTTATATTGAAAAGGTGTTGTTTTATCAAGAGTTGCAAACTTGTGAAACAAAACATGCATGACCTTTAAATACATTATTCAGAATCAAAAAATCATACAATAAAGTTATAAATCCTCTTCATTATTCCATACACTCTTCCTTGCATTCGAGTTCTTCACCAGTCTTGTGCAGACTCGATTCAAAGGTTGAATTATCCTGGATATTCTTGCGTTCCAACTCTAAGAAATTTGAGAGTGTTATAAATACTTTTAAGAAAATTGATTTTGTTCACGATTCTATCCTCGGTCCATTCAGTTTAAATTAATTTTTAACAATCTTAAAGTAGATACCTATAATGTCAATTGAGACTTCCGTTTCAAGCATGAAAGGAAAAATTATCGTGTCAGTGACACATTCTGAACACAAAAATAATTTAAAATCATGAATTTAGGTAAGGTTTACTGTTACAATGGATTAGGGGGTCCTGGAGAGTTTTCGGGAGGAGTGGTGGCACAAGGCACCAGCTTTTTAGAGGCACCAAACTTTTGGAATGTTATTAATACATGTTCGAATTGATAGGTATATTATAACTATTTTTGACATAATTTTATCCTAGTTTTGATTTAGTGTAAACTTTTCAATATTAATGTAATATTTTTAAGATATTTATATGACTTATAAATCTGGTAAAAAATTATGAATTAAGGAAAAGTACATCAAATTCATAATTTCGACAAGGCATTCAAAATCTCGGGGACGACCCTTGGATTCTTTATATATATATATATATATATATATATATATATATATATATATATATATATATATATATATATATATATATATATATATATATATATATATATATATATATATATATATATATATATATATATATATATATATATATATATATATATATATATATATATATATATATATATATATATATATATATATATATATATATATATATATATATATATATATATATATATATATATATATATATATATATAATGGTTTTTCAAACTTATTACATTACAATGACAGTGATCAATATTAATACATAAGTTATTAAAAAAAACATTGATATGAACTGAAATTGAAATTGAAATTATTCTTTCATTCCTGAATATATAATGCTTATCGATTAATTGATGAAGTGTGAAGTGTGACCAAAATGGTGTTATATATGTTTTCGTATGTTTTCGTCTTTTGCACTATTATGAATGATCAGTAATGTGACAATCAAGATATCCATGTTATCTAATCATATTGTGTAGGCATTATATTGATGATAAGAGACAATTTCTCAATTAAAATATTAGCAAGTATTTATATGCTTTTCAATTAAAAAATATATTTGATTATGTAACTCCACATGTGGCATAGTTCATCAGTAAAATCCTCTTTTTTCTATGTGCATGCATAAATGTGTTGTGGTATGAAATATTATTTGAATTGTAATGTATAAATTCTAGCTAAAGATCAAGAGCCTCGTTGATTAATTTCACATGTACTAGTGTTTAAATAAATATTTATTTTGGAATTATTATCAAAGGGAAAATTGTTAATCACTAAAGTGATCAAATTAATTAAAGTTTATAATTTTAAATTGTGGAATTGAATTAATATTTATATGATATGTGAATTGTATGAGTTCAATTAAATTTATTATTAAGTCATACAAAGATCATCTCAAAATAGATCATGACTTATAAAGACTTCTAAATTTAAAGTCTAATGTAACTATTGAATCCTGAGATGTGAAATTTTGAGAACCTTATCACAGAGGATAGGAAATTTGAGATTTCCACAAAAGAAGAACCTCGTTAGGAAGGTTGTTCACGGATTGGTAAAACACAAACTTAAAGTTCGTCACTGATGGTTGAAAAACAAGCAGAACTTAGAATAAGCAAGAGAGTCTGAAAGGCTAAGGATCTAGGACCAAACAAAATTGATAACCAATTGATTTCTTTTATCTAATAGAAGAAAATAGTAATGATTTTTTTCGTAAGATTCCTATTATTATTCAAGTGGAAGATGATCTTAAGACTTATAAGTAATCAATAGCTTCAAGGAACTCCTCTTGTTTAGAAGGAAGTATCATAGTATGATGGTACACTATACATCTACAAGTCTAGATTAACGAACAAGGTTTTGTTTTTAAAACAAAAAGAAGGTGCTTATTATTTTGACACATATGCACTAGTAGCAAGCACAATGAAAATTAGAGTATCATTTCCATTAGCTTCTTTGCACGACCTTATAGTTCCTCAAATGGATGTCAAAATAACATTCCTAAATAAAGATCTCGATGAAGAGATTTACATGGAGCAACCAGAAGATTATGTGTTTCCTGGTAATGAACAAAAGGTGTGGAAGCTTGTCAAATCCTTGTATGGATTAAAACAAGCACCGAAACAATGACATCAAAAGTTTAACTTAGTCGTTGCAAGATTCACCAATTAATGGGGACACACTCAACTTAAGGGGAGATTTTTAATCAATATCAAAACTGAAATTCAAATATTTTGTCATCATCAAATGGAGTAGATTGTGATAAATACATCTTATATCTAGTTCAATTTTGATGAAGACAAAGATTATCAAAGGAGAAAATGTTCAAAAGCGTCACGCACATCAATGATGAAGTTGATCAAGAAGGTTTAGCATATAAATTCAAGTAAAGATTTGAGACATGTGAACATAAATAAGTATTTATACACAAAGTTGTGTGAGAATATTGTGATATTCATTTGTCTCCATGTTGATTATATGATTGATCATTAGCAACGAGATGAATAAAATCTTAGAAACAAAGAGGTTTCTAACTTCCACATTCAAGATGAATGATCTTGGACTAATTGATATACTTTTGGGGATCAAAGTAAAGCGAAATAGTAGAGGTTATGAACTTAGTCAACACACTATGTTGAGAAAATGCTTGATAAGTTCAAACACTTACGCTTTAAGGAAGTGACCACTCTATTTGATTCTAGTGCCAAACTTCAAAAGAATGATGGAAGAGTTGTGACTCAATTGGAATATGAAAGTGTATGCAATGTAATAGAACCGAAATAGCATTTTCAATTAGTAAAATGAGTAGATTTCACTAGCAATCCAAATGGTGAGTACTGGAAGGCCATCATTAGGATATTCAGATATCTTATGAAAACCAAAAAATCTTGGTCTCAATTATGGTAGAACCTATGCCATATTAGAAGGATATACCGATGGGAGTTGGACATCAAGTGTTGAATATCATAAATATGCATTTGGATGGATATTTACACTAGCATGGCTTGAAATTTCTTGGAAGAGCAAGAAACAAATATGGGTTACTTTCTCAACCCTAGAATCACAATTCGAGGCTCTTGCTTCTGCTAGTAAAGAAGTTGAATGGTTGAGGGACATTCTACTAGAAGTTCCATTGGCTGAAGACAATGTTTCAAAGATGTTGATACATTACGGTAGTTAAACCACTTTAACTAAAGCATACAAAAGGTATATAGAAGAAAGTATAGGCAAGTATGACTTAGACATTCTTTCGTGAGAAAATTGATTAAGGATGTAACCATTTACATATATATGGTCGAGCTATAATTTTCTTGATCGATGTACCAAGCCACTGGCCAGAGACTTAGTAAAAACAACCCTGAGAAACATGAGTTTGAAACTCCTTGAGTAAGAGTTTCGACAGGGGAGGCAACCCAATCTTACGTTAATAGAACGTTAACTTTAAGGTTCAATGGGTAATAACAAGTCATTGATTTGGATATTTGTCAAACATTTCATGATAATGTTGAACTTTAGAAATGAGGGTTGAGTTTTTATTTAAAATCTTAATGAAGTTCAATACTGAGGGTATGTATCTCATGGAAAAGGATACAATATGAACTTTACCCATGTGAATTCCGAGATGGTGTCGTCTCAAAGTGAGAGTTAGAGTTTCTCTCACGAAAAATTCATGAAATAGGAAAGCATATGACCATAAATAAGTGTTAAGTGAGATATGTAGAGGAAGAACCCTTAAAGAGTGTGTGTAAAGTAATGTCAGTCTAATCATATGGATTAATGGTTTGAAAGCACTGCTACCAAACATTATGATTAAAATTTGTGTTGTACTCACTAAGGTTAAGTTTAAAATTGAAATATACCTAATTGTATTAACACTCTTTAAACTTCGTTTACTAGAATTATACTTGTCATTATTAGAATAAGTGGGAGATTGTTGAAAATTAATGGACAATTAATGCCCATGGGTGTGTTCAAATATGACAAAGTTAAAGAGGATAAAAGTGCCCCATACACAAAAATGGAAATTTGCCTTTAATCTGTCTGAAGGAAATTTTGGTCAGTCTTTTCACTAAACATCCACCAGTGGAATTTGCCTTTAATCTGTCTGAAGGAAATTTTGGTCAGTTTTTGCACTAAACATCCACCAGTGGAAGTTGCCATTAAATTTTTCTCGGGCTACTGAAAGTTTGAATTTCGAATTTAAAATAGACAACACTTCATGAAGTGGTGCATAATGCAACTATAGGTGAATCATTGCAATCTTATGTTGAAAAGTTGTTGTTTTATTAAGAGTTGCAAACTTTTAAAGCAACACATGCATGGCCTATAAATACATTATTCATAATCTGAAAATCATACAATAAAATTATAAACCCTCTTCATTATTCCAGACACTCTTTCTTGCATTTGAGTTCTTCACCAATCTTGTGCATACTCGACTAAAAGGCTAAATTATCCTGGGTATTCTTGTGTTCCAACTCTAAGACATTTGAGAGTGCTTGAAATACGTTTAAGGAAAGTGATTTCGTTCATGATTCTAGCCTCGATCCATTCAGTTTAAATTAATTTTCTAACAGGAATAATATGTTGAAAACTTAAGTTTGGAGGAATCAATATTCGACCATTACCTCTACTAAGTAGGAGCTCTAGTGTAAGATTCGAGCGAATAGAGTTGGACCATATGAGTTACAATGTAAGGTGTAGGTGTTTGAGGTTTAGGATTAGGTATATCTTAGAGCCCCGTACGACAAGTTGATATTGACATTTTACGGGCACCATGTGACTAGATATATCTAAGAGTGAGTTATGATATGTCTTTCCATTTTATTTAATTTTTACAACTTATTTTTCTTTTCTTGTTTTATGTTGCTCCTAGTTTTTTTTCCATTTTTGTGACATGCACATAAATATGTCAATAACAAGAAGAAAATAATTAATTTGACGACTCCAAACAAAATATGATTCACTTATGTCATAAAAAATTATAGCATAACTTATCATTGCTTACTGTAAAAAGAAAAATTAAAGAGGTGGCACCAATAACTATCATCTACCAGTTATATATAACTGATAGTGACACTAGATTTGCCCATTCAAGGCCGTCTTTTTAACTATAATGGAGTGACCAAATTTTAAATGGTGAATGTGATGGTTTTGTTGAAATGGTATGACCCGACAAAAGATATGTTGAAAATTGAAAAGACAAATAGGACGAATGTATTGTTCAACTTATGAAAGATGAATTTTGGATACACCTAGCAACTGTGAGTGCTACAGATCCCAAACATGACTAGGTTAAGATACACCTGCACAAACAGATATCCGTTAGAGTGTATCTCTTATATTTTGTAAGTTTATTATATTCTAAGATAAGAGTCTCACCTACACTTATGTGGTGTATTTGTATTATTTTAAGGATTTCTATATGGTTGATGATTATACTTAAGGCATTGTTTCTCTGACATTTTTACATAGGAATCATAATGCTAATACAAAGTAATTGAGATGGTCTATGTCACTGCTTCAGGTACAATATATTGTGATATATAGCCTAATTTATTAGTTAGCTAGTTAGCATGTAAGTTACTTGAAGTACAAGTAACTTACTTTTATATAAACACATTAGTGTAATTCAGTTCTATTATTCAATAATATAATTCCTCCCTCTCTCTCTCTCATTCCTTCAAAAAGAGGAGAATGAACCTTATATCAAAAAGAAAAATAACAAAACAAAAGTGTGCCATGCTATAACTGTGAAAAATGGCGTCACTTGGCCAAGAATTGTTGGTACAAGAAAGAAAAAAGAGCGACAAAAGGAATGGATGACAAAAGAGAAAACCTTGCACGCCAAATTCATATGATTATTATGGTATGGTGCTTATGGATGAAGTTGCATATGAGCATGTCGACTCCATGACCAAGTTCCTCAACACAAGCTGCTCGAATTATATGACCGACCGAGATTGTGATTAGTAAATTTTGACGAGTCGAAGAAGAGAAAGGTCAGACTTTCAAATAATAGCTTATTGCAAGCAGAGGGTACTTGAAACATAGTTTTTCAAAGGCATAACTGAGCAAAAGATATTATCAAGGATGTACTTTATGTATCTGGAATGAAGTGCATTCTGCTAAGTGTTGGACAACTGGTCGAAAAAGGCTTCTCAGTGGTTATGAAAGATAGAGCCTTAGAATTGTTCGACACTCTGACTAATTTGGTCTTAAAATGTCCTCTGTCAAGAATAGGACATTTTTTACCATTATTAGTTCGACTAAGGTATAATGTCTAAAAATAGTTGTTGACGAGAAGCATAGCTGGGTGTGGGATTTGAGGTTTGGAAATTTAAATGTTAGGTCACTCAATCAAATAATTACTCAAAATATGGTAATAGTCTTGTGATGCCTGAAAAACTCTATGAAGGTTGCTTAGTAGGGAAGCGATCCAAAAAGTCTTTAGTTTCAACTATGCCAATGTGATCCTCCTACATACTAGAAGTAGTACATTTAGATGTATGTGATCCATTTGAGGATCATACCATTAGTGGAAACAAATATTTTGTCTCATTTATCGATGAGTACAGTCGAAAGCTTTGGATCTATGTGTTCAGGCACAAAGACAAAGTAGTTTCAATATTTAAGATATTTAAAATGCTTGTCAAAAATTATAGCGAAAAGAAGATCAAGGTTATGCGAACAGATGGAGGTGGCAAGTAAACATCCAAGATATTTGAATATTTTTGTGTAGAACATGGGAATGATCATGTGGTAACTGCTCCTTCCACGCCTTAACATAATGAAATAGAAGAAAGAAGATACCGAACCATATTGAATATGGCAAGATGCATGTTAAAACAAAAGAACTTGCCAAAATCCGTATGGGGTGAATCAATTACTATTGCTCTTTATATTCTGAACTGGTGCCCTACCAAAAAACTAAAGAACAAGGTTCCTGAAGAAGTATGGAGTGGTAAATGATGACTTCTCGACAAGTGTACCGATAATGTCGCAGTAACAAAAAAGATGGAATCCATAGAGACTGCTATTTAACAAGACAATATTGTGCAATGCGTAAAAAAAATACTAAATTGGGGGGGTTTTGAGGTTTAATTGCGAAAAGAAAATAAAGTGTTATAACAATAATATGAAAGCGACTAGGTTATGTATAGAGTCCCCTATTTCTCTACTATTGATGTTCAACATATTACATGAATGATATCGTCACTATAATTTCCCGAAGAGTTAACAAAACCACTATACTCAATTCCTTGGTATATAGCTCATTAATCTATACTTGAAGTTTTCTATCCCTAGTCCACCAACATAAGCAAGATTAGGAAATGAAATATGTTGCACCTCAAAATTTGCCCTCTCGTTTCTAACCCTAACTGGCTTTCGCTTCGCATTAGTCTGCATTTCCATTAGTTCATAACAATCAATCATCCATTGCATTGAGTGCTTAAGACATGGGATCACCTTATTTTTATGGCTCAGGACTTCTTTTTATTTCAAATTTTTAAGCAGCAACCATCAGAGGCTCCAACATTTATTTTGCTCGGTGATTTGGTATTGGACCATATTTCTTCCAGCAGGGTGTCTTGAGCGCAAGAGGGAATTCACAGTTTATTTCAGGCATTATTCAGGTGCAATATCAAATAACAAGCTTCAGAGGCAGAGTCATGCTCAGAACATGTGGCAACAATTGATTTTCCAAGTTTCCCTCCTTTTAGTGCCAAAACTCAAAATTCGAATGTGTTAATCGATGAACACGTGCAAATTTTTCCCAAGAAGTTCAATTTTCAGCATGGAGGTGCTTTTGATCATTTTTATTTTTGGCTTGCATCATGAGAAGATTCTAGAGTGTGCTAGATCCTAACTAATTCCAAAGCAAATGCCAAGCCTAAGTCCAAACCCAATTTAAGAGTTAATTCCAAAGCACACTCCAAGCCTCACTCACACTCCAAACCTAGAGCCTATTTAAGTGAATTTTCTCCAAACCTCACACAACTTCACTCACAATTTCATTTCCTTCTTAATTCTCTACAATTCTCTCTCACTTTTCTCTCATTTTTCTCTCATTACAAAAATCTCACCAAAGCTCAATAACTAAAAAGCTTCACAAATTGTACATTGCAATTTGTGAATTCTTGAGCTAAAACTCCATTACATCATCTTCCATTGTTCAATTATGAAGTTGAAGCTTATTTGGATCTTGATCAAGTTTTGGAATCACTTCTTGAAGAGCTTTTGGATTATTTTTGGATAATTTCTTTGATCTTCAAATTTTCTTGCTAAAGCTTCTTGGATCTCTGAATTTCTTGGGTTAATTCATCACATTCTATTTCACAACAATTACCAAAACAAATCTCAACTTTGTAGGTTGGTATTTCTTAGATCTAACTTTGATTTTGCATAATTTGAATTTTCACAATGTAGATCATGTGATTTTTGGTGATAATTGATCCATTGATTGCTTTGATTGTTGATCTTGATGTTTGATGGATTCAATTGGTGTTTAATTTTTGTTATTTGATGTAATTTTTGTGATCAATTGCATTCTCTAACATGTGGAGATTAAGTGATTAAGTTGCTGAAAAGTGCTTTTTATGCTGAATTTTATGTTGATGTCTGTTATAGTGTTAATAGATTAACCAAAATATAGACAAAAGTGGTTAATCGATTAACACTGTTGTTGTGTGTATTTTGTATTGTTGTTACAGTGTTAATAGATTAACTATAATATAGGCAAAAGTGGTTAATCGATTGACACTGTTGCTGAAGCTAATTTTTGTGCTTTTTCATGCTTGTTTGGATTCCTTTCCACCTCTAAACCTCGTGGCTTTGTATGATGCATATTTGTGGAATTTTCTTGTGCTATTTCAACTTATTTTGCATCATGTATAAGGTTCTTCGACATGTGACGTGTTGCTTTCGTAATGCATATTCATGTTTACTTGTGTGCATTCTTCATGTTGCTTAATCATTTTCACATTGATGTTTGCTTGCTCTTGATGCATGATACATGCGTATATTTGCTTATTCAATTCCATGAATGCGCGTTCACTTTAAGTGTTTAGTTATTGATGAGCATCTATGTTGTTCTTGTTGAATGCTTAATTGTGCAATTTTGTTGAAACTTGCTCATGCTTAATTTTGTGATACATGTTCATGTTCATCCATGCTTGATACATCGTTGTTGCATTCATTTGTTGAGCGCATACATTTTTGTCCCGCGCATTACATACTTTAAAATGTATTCATTCTGTTTTGCTGCATTTTACACATGTTATGTTCTGGAAATGTAAGTTGTTAATTGTTATGTTGTACTGTTGCTCGATTTTATCGTTGTGCTGAGCTGAAGCACCTGTTACACCCCAAAATTTTCCCTCGCGTTTTCTAACTTTGACTAGCTTTTGCTTCGCATTCATCTGCATATCATCTAGGTCGACAATTTCTCGCATATTGTCCATGTTATCAGCCGGAATGGGTTTATCGGGATTACAACCGCTTTGTTCCCATTTTAGACACTTTAAATCGGTCCAAATGATGAGATTTATTTCGAAAATCAGGTGAAAGGTCGTACTCTTTCTGGTGGTTCAGTCCGTGCTGATAATTTTGTTGCATTTTGGTGTTCGGCCCCTTTTTATTTTATTTCATTTGTTAATATAATATATTAGTAAGTTTTCAGCAATAGAATTAATTATATTTAGATTTTATTTAAAAATTATAACTTAGATTTTTTTTAATTTCAAAATTAGACTTAATTAGAATTTAGATAGATTTTAGTTTTAGAATTAATTGATTTCAATTAGTTTTAGATTAGTTTTAGATTTTTAAATAGATTTAATTAGAATAGAATTTTAATTTAGAATTAGAATAGACTTTTTTATTAAGAATATAATTTTTTAATTTAGAGTTTAGATTAGGATTAGAATAATTATTTATTATTTAGTTAGCATAGATATAGAATTAGACTATTATTTTAAAAATAGATTTTGTTATTAGAATAGATTTTTATTTTATTAGAGTTAAATTAGAATTTAGAATAGATTTTTAGAGTTTAGATTTTAATTTTAAATTGGATTAGATTTTAATTATAAATAGTTAGAATTAAGTTAGAATAGTTAGTTATTAGTTAATTAATTTAGAATAGATTTTTAAAATAAAATTTAGTTAAATTAGAATTTTACTAATTAGGACTAGATTTTTAATAGAATTATAATTATTAGTTTTTAGTCTAGAAAATAGAATTAGATTGTAATTAAATAGAATTAGATTATGATTTTTATTAGGATTATTAGTTGATAAATAGGATTGTTTTTAATTACAAAATTGTTCAGAAAATCATAGAAAAAGACAAAAACAAGCAAAACAAGTGACATGTGGCTGCAACATAAAAGGGTCGGGACTGTTCATTTTCTTCTTCAATGAGGAACCCTAGCCGCAGAGCTTCCTCTCCCCTCTCAACCTAGAAACAGCCGCCACCCAAGCAATCCTTTTCTTCTTAACGCTCCACACAAAAAAACCTAATTCCTCTTTCTCTCTTCCTCTCGCGACCCACCCTCTATTCATCAACCTTCGAAAACCCACTTCCTCAATTACACCCTCTAACCTATTCTTCTTCCGTAAATCTCCAAACAACCACACAACCAAAACCAAATCTGAATGAAAGATAATGAGATGAAGAAAGCTTGAGTTTCAACAGAACTAAATCACCGCGAGCAGACAAGTGAGAAAGGGAGGTCGGATTCAAAACCAAACTCGGATAACCATTAGCGACCAAGACGGAAGGCGCAATGGAGAGAGAAGGAGGAAGTCAGCTCGTGGGTGCGTCGTAAGCCCAGATCTCTCTGTTCTGAACTTGGTGATTGTAAAGAGGGTTGAAAATGACCCATATTCGTGTGGATTCTCTGTGTTTTTTTTTGTGTTTTCAGATTTTGGGTTGGCTGTTAAAAGTTTAAGCTAAGCTTCACTCATTTTGTGGCAATGGGATTAGGACCAAAGGATTTAGATTTTGGATCTTTGTTGTTGTTTAAATCACCGTTTTTGGTTGATGATGGGCTCCCTTGAGGCCCATATGATTCAACGTGTATCCCAACACCCCCTTTTTTGTTAATTTTTCTAAATTAAAAACAGTTTTAATTTCTAATATATTCTATAATTAGATTTGATAATATATTCTTGTAAATTAGTTTTTCTTAAGTTTCTAATATTTTGCTGTTTAGTTTTTAGATTTATATATGTTTTTTCTATTTTAGTTCTTTAAAATTTTTTTGTATATTTTCTAATTTAGTTTTTAGAAGCTTTAATACTTTTTCTAATTTTAAGTTTTTAGAATTGTTAATATATTTCTTTAAGTTAGTTTTTAGATTTCTTCATATTTTTTTTCTAAATTAGTTTTTTTAAAAAGAATTGTTAATATTTTGTTATAAATTAGTTTTTTAGACTTTTAATATATTTTTCTAAGAATAAGATTTTAGAGTTTTTATTTATCTTTGAGTTTTTATTTTCATATCATTTCGTTTTGGGTCGGTGAAGAGACCTCCAAGTTGTTATACGTCAAATTATTGATGGAAACGACAAGTCCGAGACCATTTTTCTTTACGATTTTTCATCTTTAATTTTTATTCATTTTATCTTTCTTTTTGGTCGATGAAGAGACCTCCAAGTTGTAATTTGTCAAATTATTGACGAATAACAACAAGTCTGAGACCAATTTTCTTTACAACTTTTCATTTTCAACTTTTATTCATATTTATTTATTTTCATCGCTTTTTGGTCGATGAAGAGACCTCTAAGTTGTTATACGTCAAATTATTGATGGGAAACGAGAAATCCGAGACCAAGTTTTCATTTCATTTTCATTTTCGATTTTTATTCATCTTCGTCACTTTTTGATTGATGAAGAGACCTCTAAGTTGTTATACGTCAAATTATTGACGAATAGCAACAAGTCCGAGACCAATTTCCTTTACAACTTTTCATTTTCAATTTTTTATTCATTTTATCTTTCTTTCCGGTCGATGACGAGACCTCTGAAAACCGTTACTAGTCAAATTATTGAAAAATAATGATGGATCCGAGACCACTTTCTTTCTCTCCTCATTTCTTCTTCATTTTCGATTTTATTTTAATTTTCCTCGATCTATGAAGTCTTTCAATTTGTAAGTGTCGTTTTATCGAATTCGATTACCTTCTCGATTTCAAATCTATGGAAAATGACCATTTGGATCATTTTATTTACTTTGGGATCACGATAGGCTACCTTTGATTAATCGACATAATGTTTGCGATTAAGACATAATCCCACTTTTTTTGATCCATGCGACACGATTAAATCGGATAATGATCCTCAATATCATTCCTCTATCTTGTCCATAGCACAGATATCAATTTATGCGGCCTCTTATAGTTCGACTTCCCTAATAAGTCGAGCTACGACGGTTTAGCGTCACATTTTGTTCCAATTCGATTCATTAACACCGTTGAAACATTAATTCGAAACACTTAATAACTTCTGAGAGTATTGTGCACCGGGCGTTAGGTACGTAGGAAATGATAAGTGGGGAGGTTTCTCCTCACTTATCTAGAGTGTTTAGCGTATGCCCTTTGGGCGATATGCGACGCATTCACTCCTATGTCTTAGAATTTAGTGCAGTACGTGTTCCAGACCAAGCTATGTCACTTCCGTTCAGGTGTTTCGGGCCTAGAATCTTTTCTCTCGCACCCGTGCGATCGAGACCTTATCCCATAGTTGGCCGAACTACGGCTACTCTGATTTCTCACACCTGTTGAGAATAAGTAGGCATGGGATTGCAATAATCCTAGCGAGCACTCTTCTTTCTTTTCCACCTTTTCCCCGAATAGAGTATGTTACTTTTCCGTTCTACCACAAACAAGCATCGTCCCTAACTGCTGGAATGGAGATTTAACGTCACTCGCAAAAATACTTAACCAACCTTGTCCCGTAGTTTCCCGAACTACATTTGCTCTAATTTCTCATACCAGATGAGGATACATAGGCACAAGACGGTGATGTCTTGGCGAGCAACCTTCCCCTCATCACCCGTAGTTTCCCGAACTACGTTGACTCTAACTTTCCCATTGCACGAGGGAATACGTAGGCATAGGGCGACGATATCCTATCGAGTCTGTTCTTTCCGTTCACCCTCGTTTAGCAGTAGATTTTAGATAGCTTTCACCCATAGATTAGACAACAAGCATGGATCACGTTGAGTACAACGGATGTGAGGGGTGCTCATACCTTTCCCTTGCGTAACCGACTCCCGAACCCAAGATTTGGTTGCGATGACCTTGTCTTTCCCATTTATTTTAGGTTTTCTTCGATCGTTTCCTTTCCCTCTCTTTTAGGATAAATAACGTTCGGTGGTGACTCTTCTGTTTATTTCCGCCGATCCCTTCTCGCAGTTGCGACAACACTGTTGTTGCTGTTTTTTTTGGTTTATTTTATTTTTTTTGGTTTGTTTTTGCATGTTCCCTTAAGGCCTCATAGTCCAACTTAATTTTTTATTAATCTTGGAGTAGGATAGGAATTAGGCTCTCAGTCCTTTGCATGACAACTTTAAGTTAGATTCCTCTTAACCTTAACCTTAGGTCCATCTCTTGTATGATAACATTAGGGTAGAATTCCATTTCTCATCTCAAGTATAGGACCATTTGGCATGACAACAATTAGGGTGGAGATCCCTTAGTCTTTTTCTTTTTCCTTTTGAGTCTTTCTCTTCTCTCTCTCAAATCAAATAAGACACTCAATAAGGACGATGTGCATAGAGCGTTACGAGCCTTAAGCATATGGGAAAAGATGAGAGAATGCATTTCTAACCTCATCTTATAGTACTTTGTGCGTGAGACGTTTGGATCGTTAGCTCAAAGTATTTGATCCTATGTCATAGACTTTAGCATGATGCACATCTCAAATAAAGTCAATTCACTTCTTTAAAACACTTCAACAAATGCAAATCATTTTGTCCTTCGGGATTTTCTCCTCAAACCTTTTCAGAAAGGGCGTGTTATTTTCTTATACCACAAATAGGTAATGTAACACCCCAAGATAACTAGAATATTTATTTATTATAAACATTCGTGATTTTCAGTGAATTTTGATGAAATATTTTGATGCCTGATGATTTGTGTTGTGGGGTATTGATGTTGTTAAGAGGGTATTGAGGATATTTAGAAGTGTATGATTTATTAGAATTATTTTGATAATAATAATAGTGGAATAATGTAAACAATGTTATATATGTTATTATTATTATTTTAAATAATAGGAAGGGAACACTGAGGGTAAGATGGTAATGTTGGATGGAATAAGTGAGGACGAAATTGGGAAATCATAATAGGGTTCCAAGGGGTAAGAATGACAAAAGGGAAAAAGAGAAAGTGGAAAAGCTTATTTGTTATGATCGTGTTTTTGGGAGAGCGCTCTGAAGAAAGAAAGAGGAAGAGGCTAGGGTTCAGAGAAAAATCTGGAGAATTCAAGGAGAAATTCGAAATCGAATTATCTAAGGTATGAGGGGCATCATTTGTCATTATAATTGATATAAGGGTAGATGTATGTAGGTAGTTGGGGATTTTGGGGACCATGATGAGATTATGATGAAATTGTTATTTGATTATGTGATGAATGATGTTTTCTAACAGATATGTGATGAGTTATATACATGTATGTGTGTAGAAACTCTATTTTAGAAATTGTTAAAAATTTCTCCATTGTTGAGTTTTGGAGTTTCGAGTCGGAGAAATGAAATTATGTTGAGTTGTTGTTAAAACATAGCATAGTCGAGGTTTAGGATGTTATTTTGGTATAAAATTAGGTCTATGGTGATAGGGGTTAGTGGTATAGGCTTTGGTGTGAAATTCTGGGGTGAAAGTACTTTTTAAAAAAAGTGATTTTTGGGGTTCGAAACAGTATGCGTCGACTCATAGGTACCCCTGGGTCGACTCATGGCCACCCGAATGCAAAATTATGGAAATTTTAACAGTATGCGTCGACTCATAGCTCTTTGCATCGACTCATAGCTCTGTGTGTCGACCTTTGAGTCAACTCATAGGTAGAAAAATGTCAGAAACGGTTTCGATCATAACTTTTTAACCGTTAATCCAAATGACGAACCGTTCAAAGTGTTTGAAAGCTAATAAGTAGAACTTTAACATGGTGTAATTATATGAATCATTTTCCTAATATTTTTATGTCTAATATCTTGAATAAGTTATTGTTTCTTGTTGTGTACCTTAAGAAGTCGTGGTGTAAGTGACGAACCTTGAGCGTTGTTTGTATGCCTTAGGTAATTGATGTGATGTATTTTGATGACTATAACATGATGATTTTATGGAGTAATGTGAAGAATTTTGATGCATAATGATGATGTAATACTATGTTTTGATGAATTTTCATGAATGATGATGCAACTTTGACGATGATGTGATGATGATTACTATCACGTTTTGCATCATGCATTCATAGCATACTTTAGGAATTTGGTCCAGTGATGATGTTAGGCCCTAGACCCAGTGATAATGTTAGGACTTCGGTTCAGTGATGATGTTAGGACTTCGGCCCAATGGTGGCTTTAATCTCATTGTGTGGATTGGGTGTTTATAACATGCTTTGGTTCTTGTGTAGAATCAATCCTATTGGTGGGGATATTTGGAGGGTGATGGTCCAGTTTCCATCAACATGATGAGTTTGGTACCACATGCATGAGTCTATGGTGTTGCAATTCATACTATGTGGTATTGCATAATTGAGTGTTAAGGTTATGTTTGATGATGTTGTAACTTAAGTGATGCTTTCGTGATGAATGTTGATTTGATGATTTTATGATGAAGATGCATATATGTTACTATGATAGGAAGGTGTGAGTATAATACTTGGTAAATAATGATATATGGATTTCTAAGTTAATGATGATGAGATTTCTAAGTGATGTGTGATGATGATGATGATTATTTGGTTTGACGATACTATGACAGTGTATATGAATTGTTGATGTTGTTGTACTAGTATATCTTTTCTTTATATCTTTTATAATGATTTGTGATTACTCACCCTGCCTGCTTGATATTGTTGCCTCTATGTGGGTAACATGCAGGTGATCAGGATTAGCTCTATTGGTGCGTGAATATTTAGTTTTGAATTCTTCTGGTTATTACTATTGATTAGAGAGTCTTGCTCTGATATTTAACATCAGATCGAGACGTTTGAGTCGAACCATTATGTTTTTTTTCTTATTGACACTCTGACGCTATGAGTTCTTATTTTAAAGACGATTTGAGTTATGAACTATGTTATGATTTGTGATCTTGCCGCTGCATAGTATATGATTGAATTTATGATGACTGATCACGTGTTACAGAGTAAGACGTTATTATAAAGTTTTATGTTGAAATGTGGCACCCTTGTGATGATGTACTCTGATATAATTGTTTTAATTATTGTGAATGTCCTTTGGGGTAGAAGAGCGTTACAGGTAACACATAAGGCTCCCGAAAACGAGCAGAAAATACCTAAACTGCTAGAACATGAACATTAGCATTGTCCATAAAAAACACTAAGCAACATGTGGTCCCATGAACTACGAATGCTCTGATTTCTTCATTCTCGTCCAAATAAAGATACGTAGGCACAAGACAGCAAAGTCTTGGCGAGCACCATCCCCCCTTCCATCCGTAGACCTTCGAACTACGTTGATTCTGACTTTCCCATTGCATTAGGGAATACGTAGGCATAGGATGACGAAATCCTATCGAGTCACCTTTTGTTTTCCCATTTCCGTTTCTGCTTTCCCTTAGCAAGTAGGTCTTTAGATATACATACTCTTTTATTAGAACAACAATAGTGGATCTCGTTAAGTACAACGGACGCGGGGGGTGCTAGCACCTTCCTCTCACGTAATCGACTCCCGAACCCAGAATTTTGTTGCCAGACCATGTTCTTTCCTATTTTGAGGTTTCTTCGATTGTTTCCTTTCCCAGTCGGGATAAATAACGTTTGGTGGCGACCCTGTTTTCTGTCGGTTGTTTTTTCGCGTTGCGACACAATATAACGTTAATTCCTAAGCCACTACTCGAGGTCCCATATCCCTATTCACTCAGTGTAAGCATAACAATTGTCCTAAATCCAACACATAGACTAATGGTCAATATTTCTTATGTGCCCAAATTCAGATTAAAAGAGTATCTCATATAAAAAGTATTAAGAACAAGGTGCAATTGAATAGAATTATGGATCGAATGATTCATGCAATATCAAATTAAACATATGTTCCAACTGTATAAAAATAGGCTCATTAAACACAACCTAACTTAACGATAATTAGTTACTCATAGTGCAAATTACAATACAAAAATCAAAAAAGAGGCTTGCATAAGAAATCCCTTGAGGAATTGGCCTCTAATGACTCCAAATGGTCTATAAATATGCCTTCGGGTGCTATAAACCCTTTTTTCACGTGTAAAATTTTGGAACCCTTGAAAAAGTACCAAATTTCCCCTTTTAAAGCCTTTAGAATGGATCAGAATACGTTAGAAAAATCCCAGAAAAAGTACCATCGCACGTGATAACCTGCATCGTGTGCGATACAACCTTTACTTTTCTATCACGCGCGATGTTGCGCGTGATTATTCTAATATTTGCATGCTTTTGCTCCCATTTTCATCCAATTTTTACTAAGTCCCTATTTCTCCATAATTAGTCATTTTTTTCCACTTTATTTGGCCTTTATTCTTCATTTTTGCTCCTCTTTAACTTGTTTTGACCCTTTTCTTCGATCGAAAACAGGTTTTGATAGAGTGTCAACAACAAACGGCCATCAGTGAGTCATTTGAAGGTGTTTGGCTCTATTTGCTAATAGCATGTTCCTAATGCTAGAAGAAAGCTTGGTGATAAGAGTGAACTTATGATTCTGCTAGGATATCATCATACTGGAGCATACAAGTTATTCAATCGAATGAATGATAAGATCGTGATGAATCGAGACATTATGATTAATGAGAACTTTACTTAGGATTGGAATTCAGGTGATGCAACTAAAAAGCCATTGATGTGTTATTGCATAGTTGAAGAAAGTAGTGATCATGGAGGAATCCTAGTCACAGTCAAAGTCGAATCATACAATAGGGAGGGTATGGATAGCACAAGCCAAAGACGTCAAAGAATTAGAGTTCTCCCAACAAGGTTTCAAGTCTGTAAAATGGTCGGTGATGATGAAGTCACACATGATGGAGATTTGGTTTATTTTTCTTTACTTGCAAGTGTTGGACCATTTAACTTAGTGAGGCCTTAAAGGATAAATAATGGAAGGCATTCGTGGTCTAAGAGTTAAAGCGATCGACAAAGACAATACATGGGAGCTAGTCGAATTTCCAACATACACAAGAGCTATCAAAGTAAAGTGGGTGTTTAAGCTGAAGCAGAATCCTGATGGGTCTATTGCAAGACATAAGGCAAGATTAGTAGCTCAAGAGTTTTTTTCATAGAGAAATACTCAACTACTCTAAAGTATATGCATCATTAGCAAGATTGGAGATTGTTAGATTGGTGGTAGCCTTGACATGCAAGCAAGGATGGTCGACAATTCACTTAGATGTGAAATAAACTTTTTTAAATGGTCCCCTAGATGAAGTCATGTATGTCACACAATCTCCTGGGTTTGTGATACATGAGGAATCAAAGAAAGTGTACAAGTTGCACAAAACTCTTTATGGTCTCTGCACAGTGAGAATTGAAGAGCGTAGCTATTGAGTTACCTAGGATTCAAAAATCATAGATATCACCACCGATCTTTAATTTATCCAAGGGAAGGGAAAAAGAACGAATAAACCCATAAGCATATAATGCAATGCAAAGAAAAAGAGAATCTAAGGTTCGGGGGTTGGTTATACCTAGGGAAGGTGTTAGCATCCTAAGTATTTGTAGTACTCTTTAGGAACCTCTTGTTATATTGTGTTATTTGTTAAGTTGTTTGCTAAGGGTGAAAAGAAAAGAAAGGAGACCTAAGGTGCTACTCTTAAGTATGTTCACCAAGACATCGCATCTCGTGCCTACGTATCCTGACTAGGATGGAATCAGAGCATTCGTAGTTCACCTTACTACGAGTGAAAACAAAGTTTGTTGATTGGTTTTAGGAGAAGAGACAACATGTCATATTAATTAGAATACTCAACTTAAATCACCACAAACATATGGAAGATGGATCTTTTCTTCACATTAAGAGAAGGAATCCAACTCGGATATAGAATCAATGAGTATGCCACATACCTCCGTCAAGTGGAAAAGAAATCAACATCTTTCTCAACTATGTCATGGGGTAGGAGGATTACATCTCAACTAGGGATGACTCGTGTCTAATTCTCTCATAGGATAATAAAGGAACCTAATTGTAGGTTATCTAAAGTTAAAAACAATCCTAAGGGGAACTAGCCTAAGGATACAAAGTAAGTGTGTTAGTCTAAGGGGAATAATCTAAGTGTACACATCCTAAGGTAATCAACCTAAAGGGGAGATATGGATCAAGAAAAGAAGTATGAAGAATATAAAGGGGAATTCAAAAGATATATAAAGCACATGACAATATAGTCAACCAAAAAGTCCTTCCCTTGGAGTCACAACAAAGGCAACTATAATATTATAAGAATATAGATGATGGACATAAAAAGTCAAAGCCAAAGATCAATGATGAATATCAACATGTGAGACAAGTAATATAACATAAAATCAACTTATAATCAAGGTATCACATCATGGATCAAGCATGCATCATGTCAAGTACATATGAAAACCAAGAATGCATAAGCAAATAAGGATAGGGAACCCTAAATAGACATCAAAATTCAAAGCATCCAAACAAATGGACAAAGATGAAATGATAACAAAGAAGTTCAGTAGCTACATCACATCATGTGCAACTCACATGAAAGATTAGAATAGGAGAAAAAATACACAAGACATGCATCACACCAATATTCAAACAATTGCCCACACATAAGTCATGCAAAACACACTTCAAAATATTAGCCATGTGGAATTACGGTTTGAAACCAAGTAAGGGAAACAACATAATCATGAACATCAACTTAAACATAAAATCATGAATTGCAAGAGGAATTATCAAAGAATAGGTTCATAACATGCATCAAGACTAGCCAAGTATATAACATGATCATTCTCAAAGAAAATGAGGTGCCCAAGCAAGGCACAAAGCACAAATGATCAACTTATACACACCATGGCATCAATGTCAGAACCATACTCAAATTCATCACATCACATTCATTTCCAAAATATCAAACCAATTCAACAAGCATCATGCTCAAAAAGTTAAGCAAACATCATTCACATTACCCAAAACAAGAACAAAAAAGGAAAGAGAAGAGATCATACAATGATCAACACAATATGAAAGTCAAACCCTCAAACATGTCATTTAAAATATACAATAACCCATAGGCATAGGTCAAACAAGAAAACATCTTGAGAAAATAGGTCAAGAACATCAAAGGAGTAGGCTCAAAACATAATCATCTTAGGAATTCAACCAAAAATAGGAAAAGAAACAAATGATAATGAAATCAAAGCCATAATCAAGTCAAGATAGCATAGGATCACATTCAATAAGCATTTAAAACTTCAATCAAGCACAAGTGATCAAAATGATTGGAAACTAGGTTAGACATCAAGCATGTTCAATCCAAAACCAAGCTACAATAAGGCATCAATCAAAAATAGAAAAATGACTTAATAAATTACAACAAGAGGCTTTAACTCATTGCATTTCAATAAAGAACAAGAGAGGATAACAAACCTTAAGTGGTTGCACAAGTGCACCCCTAACCAATCCATAAAGTTCAATCACATCCAAACAATTAGGCAAGCAAGGCATCACCCAAGAAAAATAGTCAGGGGGCTTCAAAAATTATGGAAAAATAGTCATGATATCAAGAGGTAAGTGGCTCAATATGCTCTAAAAGAGTGCCTAAGAATGTGTGCAAAATATGCTCAAGCCATCTCAAACATTAGGCAAACACAAAATCCATTGATCAAACAAGTTAGGCATCAAGAAGCATTTCAAACAAAAATCAAAATGAGTGACCAAGGCATCAAATGAGCATTCAAATACCCTACATACATGTGCCTAAGTGTGTGCAAAATATTGGATCAAGAGTCAATTAGAAAGATCATGAATCAAAGCAATAATTCCAAGACTAGGTCACATAGACAAATCACACAATTAAATCAAAATAAAATATCAAAATAAATTAAAAATGAAAAAAAATGAAAATTTTTATAAGATCTCAAAGTATTTAAAATATATTTTTTTGTGGAATTTTTATATATTTAGAACTATTAGAATAAAATCAGAATGGAAAATATAAAGAAAAATAAAATAAAAAGTGAAAATAGAGTGAGAGGGGTGCATCAGCAATTCAGGTTACAAGCGATTCAATTTAATGCACAGTTGGGACAAACGAAAGGGTGTGCAGATAGCAAAATAGAGAGGCCCATGATCAGAATTACAATAACATCCAGCAACTTAAGTGAAACGCAGCGTTTCATTAAAGGATGTGGCGCGCCACATCACTTTTCAACGGTCACACGTGCAGGGTCAAAGGACAGGTCACCAAACACACTCGACAACCTAGTCAATCACCGGAACCCTATTCCAGTCATCTTCTCCGGCCAGACTCGCCGGAGAAGCCTATAAAACTCCATAATAATCAAAACCCAATACATGAATTTCAAGAGAATTTCAAGAGGAACAAGAATATGGCCTTAGATTTTCAAAAAGGTACCTCTAACATGGTGAAATCAGTGCACAAAAACTTGAATCTTAAACTAAGAGTTGCTTAAACAAATACAACAATTATCCAAACATTGCCTACACATGGTAGGTCTTCAGATGCAACCAATATGAACCTACATCTGTGCCTAAAATGAGAGATTCGAAGTGAAGAAAGTTACCTAACGGAGCAACTCCGTTGGTCCTTCAAATGAGGCTCAAGCTTCAGTTTAAGATCACCAGTGGACTCCTTATGCTTCAATAAGTAGGAATCAAGCAAGAAATGAATAAAAACTCCAAGGAAATGGCATATTCGAAATGAGAGAATTTTGAGAAACTATTTTATGGTTTCAAGCTTCCTCTACAACAAATGACCTCTCTCCCACGTTTAACGTTTACATGGAGTTAAATAGAGTGGGTTAGGATTTGTTTGGAAGGCCCATAATGTGTGAATGGCTTGTTTTGTAAAATTGCCAAAAAGAACTCAAAATATGTTGCACACACGGGTTTTCCCTAATTATCATGTCATTTGGGTTAGCATTAAGTACCAATGAGGGTGAGGGAATGAATAATAGTGGTTAGAGGTAAAGGAAATGGATTTGTGAGGTGATTTAGTGAATTCCACATATGGTGTAAAAATTTGAATTGTATGCTTGGTATGTGAATGTATGCTAGCTCATTTTGGGTAATATTTGGTGGTTTCATGTGGTGATGATGATATGGTACAAGAGAGAAACAAGAACATTCCAAATTGTGGCTTGAAAAACAAGAAAACTAACTCATGTCACATAATCATGTATTTTGTTCATTTTTCCCTAACTTGCAGAACAAGACACCAAATGAAATGAAATTTAAGGTCATTATGAAGGCAAGACCATGAGGTGAAACTTTCATGTTGTAGGTAACTTGAATTGAATCTTAAAATTTCATGAATTCTAGCCTTGAAGTGAATGACCAAAAATAGGTCATCTAAAAATGGCATTGACTTAGAAAATCATAACTTGAGTTATACACATGAAAATGGTAAGTTCTTGCACTTTTTGGAAATCTTAGATGATGAAGAACAACTCTTGTGTTGAAAGCATTTTGAGGAAAAACTTGGATCCATGTGAAATTTGTCTTGGGAGTTGGTTAGCTTTGGATGATTTTAAGTCTTTTCAACTTTTGAGACACTATCTTGAATACACCATAACTTGAGATGTGTAAATCCAATGTAGTAGTTATTTATATCAAAATAAAGCTTAGAGAAAAGTTCTACAACTTTCATGTTGATGGAACAATGAGATGGAGCTTGTATCAGGATGAAACTTTCCATGGAAGTTAGGTGCTAAAAGAGGGAATTTTACACTTAGAAATATTTCTAAAAACCTTAATTTAGCAACATCTCCTAATTTTATGACTCTCCTTTATTCTTCTTGATTAAACCTCACCATAACACTTATAATGGATTGAAATGGCCTCTCATGAGCAAAATGACCAAAGTCAAGCTTTGAACCCCTTTAGAACCACAATTGACTTTTCTTTGACCAGATGAAAATCTTGACCATTCCTCTACCCAAATGAATCTCTAAGAGACTTTATAATGAGCCATGAGACATATAAGAACCTTGATATGCATAATGATCCAAATGAACAAAGTTTTCCTCAAGAATCAACTACAAGACGTCTCTAGTCAAAAAACCCTAGCCTTAGAGCCACTAGTAGCTTGATCATCTGCACAACCCTGTAACCCTAATCTTGGTTGAAAAACCCTAGTTCTTGATTAGGTGAAATTGAATCTTTGAAGCCCTTGATGTGAGGTCATCTTGCCTTGAATTTTGATGGAGGTAGATCTCTTGAGAATATGATAACTTGATTGGTTTAAGATATCTCCAAAACTTGACTGGTCAACCTCTTCAGAGGAGACTCAAAGGATGAGTTTGAACATCTTAAAGGTTTTGACTCTCCTGGGGATTTGTGTAGGGATATGGATGACTAGGGTCTATCATGTTCTTTTAGGAAGCCTGAGGGTCCTTGTATGAAGCCCAAGAGGAGGCTGGAGATGCTTATAGGAAACCTGTGGGTCCTTGTATGAAGCCCAAGAGGTGGCTGGGGATAATTCTAGGAAGCCTGTGGGTCCTTGTATGAAGCCCAAGAGGAGGCTAGGGTTAAGACTGTCCAGGTCTTAAGAAGAGTTCAAGAAAGGTTTCACCGGGAAATAATCATTTCTTTGTTAAATTGTTCCAAGATTAAAGGGGTTAAAGAAGAGGTTTCACTAGGAAATAATCCTCTCTTTACTGAAGTTTTTCAAGGATGAATCAATTGATTAAAACCCAAGAGGAGGTTAACTATGTTGGGAAGAAAAATTCCTTTGTACAGGAGGGAACTAGTTGTTTGAACTAAGTTATATTGATTGACAAAGATCCTATGGTTTGAACTAGTCTAAACTAAGGATGATTCAAATGCTAAGAAAAAATAAACAAGATATGTACGAGCATATATACAGAGATATGAACGAGTATATAAACAAGTATGAATTGAATTAAAAAAGGTGGTGGGTCTTATTCTCTGCATAAAGGCCCAAGTGTACTGTGATTGATTAGATGTTTTCTTTAAGACTGAGTTAGGGTTTTGAGAAATTGAAGAAAGTTTTAACTTTGAAGATGACTTGATCTCTAAGTAAACAAAGGTGTTGGGTCTTCCATTCTAGATAGAGGCCCAGATGATTGTTTGTATCTTGTAAAAAGCCTAGAATGAATGAGGCTAAAAGATTTTCTATTTACAAAAAAGGTGTTGGTTCTTACACTCTATCAAAAGCCCAGAGTTATTGTTTAAAACAATATTTATGTATAGAGATATTGGACTTACACTTCTAGCAAAGGCCCAAAGATTGTTGTGAAAACCGTGATCGTACCGTGATTTAGAAAAGCGCAATGGGACTTATACTATATCAGAGGCCCTAGAATTATGGTTTATTTACAAAGAGAGTTGGGTTTTACACTCTAATAGAGGCCCAGATGATTTGAAATGATGTTTGAAAGATTGAATCAAAGGAAAAACCCTAATTTTATTTTCTAAAGGTATTTTTCAAAGAAATTCAATAAAAAATGATAAAATATCAAATGAAAACTTTAAATATGTTATGAACAATGATTAAAGTTTATAAAATGATGTCTTATTCATATGAATATTTAAAATCATTTTGGTTTCAAAAAAATCAAAAAAAGAAATCATTTTAAAACATTTAAAACAATTTAAAATATATATATATTTTTAAATATATTAAAAATATATCAAATAAAAATTATTTTTGTGATTTTTTGGGGTGAATAAGATAATTAAATATGTGAGTGATATTTGCGCAAAAACTCATTTCAAAATAAATTAAATTGATTTAGAAAAATAATTATTTGAAATAATTAAGAAAAAATATTAAAATATATAAAAATGTGAAAAATGGGAGAAGGATAAAAAAATGGCATGGGTGGGTGTTGAACCCATGCCCTCACACATACAAACACATTAAACACACAGGCACAAACCACTAGGATGCTGATACATCCATGTATCAAACCACCCCCATAAATACATAAGGGTGAAAAATACTCAGGTCTGACCCAAGGCGACATGGCTATGGCTAGGCAAGAACCAGGTTTTGGTGGTTTTGCAAGAAGGCCATAACTTCTTCATTTATCCATGAAAATGGATGAAATAAAGATGGATCCTACCTAGAATTTCATTAGGAATTCAACGGTGGTCTTAGTTTTTTTCTAAAGATGCCTGCATTTTAAAACCCGGTAGTGGTTTCAAAATAGGCCAAGTTTTGCAAGTTCTATGCTACAACTCTATATAATCAATAATAGCATGACAAAACAGTTCAAACACAACAAATATGATATGTATGACATGTTCATGATCAATGCACAACAAAGCAATACATATTTCATAAAGTTCAAGTTCTTATGCACTTACCTCTTGAAGCTCCACTTGCTAACCTTCAAGATACTTGTGACAGAAGCAAATCAATACCTTGGACACTTCTAATAGATCTCTTGGAAGCTTTTAGGATGATCAAAATCCAAAGAAAATCTTTGGAACAAAATCTAGCTCTTTCTTGCAAAATTGGCAAAAGTGACCAAAATGGCAATTCCACCAAATGATGTTACAGTTGAGAAACTATGCTTGGAACACCTTAAGGATATATATATATATATATATATATATATATATATATATATATATATATATATATATATATATATATATATATATATATATATATATATATATATATATATATATATATATATATATATATATATATATATATATATATATATATATATATATATATATATATATATATATATATATATATATATATATATATATATATATATTATAGTGTGTTTGAGGTGCTTTTTGGTTTTGAAAGGGACTGAATCAAGATATGGCTTGAAAAATGCAGAAAAGTCGAAATATGAGGTTTTAAGGGTTGGCTTTATGATTTTGGTGATTTGATATGAAGATGAAGGTTTGAACACCTTCAAGGGGTGATTTGTGATATATTTGGATGGTTGTTTGAATGGTTTAGGCTCTGGTTTTGAGAATTCCAAGTTTTCTCTTTGAAACTTTGAAATTTGAAGAGAGGGAAAGTGAGAAAACCAGTCTTTTGTATTGTTTTGGGTGTATTTGGAAACATTAGAAATGACTCCTATTTATAGGAAGAGAAGTTTATTTTGGGAGGAATAGTGTTGGATGAGAGGTCACTCTATTATCCAATGGATATAGCTAGGTAGCCATTGACTTGAATGCTAAGGCATCAAAGTCTCTTCTTATCTTAACTCCAACCGATTTTGCAGGTTTGAACACTCATGTTTCTTGACTTATCTTGATTGGTTTGGTCTGATATGACTTGGTTAATGCCACCTCTATGTATTGCATTAATGCTTGAAAACAAAACTTAAGTTCTCACTTGGTCATGATGGTTTTCACAGGCTAAGAGATAAGCCTTTGAATCTTTGGTCTTAAGGTTCAAATTCCTCATCATTCATGTTGGTATTAGACAGAAATCCAATGATTCAAGTGTCCAAGATTGGCTTAAAAAATCGTTGGATGCAAGTTATGTGTCAATGCTGCCTTAAAAAATCAGTGTTTTATTTTATGTTGTGAGGCTCATAACTTCTTGCTCAAGTTGAATCAATGGACGTTCTTGTACTCTTTGGAAAGCTTGTATATCATACTTCAACTTTGATGTTTACATTTGGTCTTGATTCCTCTTGGATCATAATGGAAAATGCCTCCAAATTTGGACAAAACATGAGGCAGGTTCTGCCTAAAAATATTCTAAGTGTCAAAGTTCAAAATCTTATGAAATCCTAACTTTAATGCTTCATATCTCAAAATCTATGCATTTTTTTGGGGGACTTCTGCTTTGCAATCTTGTTGTATGTAAGAAGATCTATCATTTAAGTTTTGGATGGAAAAAAATGGTTGTTTGGATAACAAGTTATGACCTTGCAAAGTTGGGTAAAAACCATGTTCCTTCCATAACTTAGTGAAATTTCAAGTTTCTCAAGGTTGCCCTTTTTGCAAGTAACCTCACTTTTCTTGATTTTTATTTATTGATCATGATTCAAATTACAAGTTAATATTGTTCTTGACTTAAGCCATGTTTGCCAAAAAATCCCAAAAGTCAAACTTGGTTTTGATCACAGTTGAATTTTTATATTAGATGAAACATGAACTTTGTGGTCCTTTATGAAATCAAGTCCTTGGGCTAAATTAAACCTAATGGATGGATCTGATAGGTGTTTTTGAGTGTCTTGAATCATGTCCCAAGGTTTGAGATCATGTCTTGGTCAAAAGTCAAAGGTATAGTTGACTTTTTCTCAAGAACCCTAGTTTGCGGTCCTTATGCTTCAGCAAGTAGGAATCAAAGAAGAAATGAACAAAAACTCCAAGGAAATGGCATATTCGAAGTGAGAGAATTTTGAAATATTTTTTGATGGTTTCGAGCTTCCTCTGTAGCAAATGACCTCTCTCTCATGTTTAGGGTTTGCATGGAGTTAAATAGAGTGGGTTAGGATTTGTTTGGAAGGCCCATAATGTTTGAATGGCTTGTTTTGCAAAATTTCCAAAAAAACTTAAAATGTGAGGCACACACGGGTTTTCCCTCATTCTCATGTCATTTGGGTCAGCATTAAGTACCAATGAGAGTGAGGGAATGAATAATAGTGGTTAGAGGTAAAGGTAAAGGAAATGGATTTGTGAGGTGATTTGGTGAATTCCACATATGGTGTAAAAATTTTAATTTTATGCTTGATATGTGAATGTATGCTTGCTCATTTTAGGTAGTATTTGGTGGTGTCATATGGTGATGATGATATGGTACAAGAGAGAAACAAGAACATTCCAAATTGTGGCTTGAAAAACAAGACACCAAATGAAATGAAATTTGAGGTCATGATTAAGCCAAGACTATGAGGTGCAACTTTCATGTAATAGCTAACTTGAATTGAAGCCTAAAAGTTCATGAATTCTAGCCTTGAAGTGAATGACCAAAACTAGGTCATCTAAAAAATGCATTGACTTAGAAAATCATAACTTGAGTTCTACAGATGGAAATTGTAAGTTCTTGCACTTTTGGAAAGCGTAGATGATGAAGAAAAACTCTCATGTTGAAATAATTTTGAGGAAAATATTGTATCCATGTGAAATTTGTCTTAGAAGTTGGTTACCTTTGGATGATTTTAAGACTTTTTAACTTTTGAGATACCATCTTGAAGACATCATAACTTGAGATGTGTAAATCCAATGGAGGATTTCTTTATATCAAAATAAAGCTTAAAAAAAGTTCTAGAACTTTTATTTTTATGTCACAATGATATGGAGCTTGTATCATGATGAAACATGCCATAGAAGTTAGGTGCTAAAAGAGGGAACTTTACACTTTAGAAATATTTCTAAAAACCCTAATTTAGCAACATCTCCTGATTTTATGACTCTCCTTTATTGTTCATGATCAAACCTCACCATAGCACTTTTAATGGCTTAAAATGGCCTCTCATGAGCAAAATGACAAAAAGTCAAGCTTTAAACCCCTTCAGAACCACCGTTGACTTTTCTTTGACTAGATGAAAATCTTGACCATTCCTCTATCCAAATGAATCTCTGAGAGACTTTATAATGAGCCATGAGAAATATAAGAACCTTGAGATGAATAATGATCCAAATGAATAAATTTTACCTCAAGAATCAACTACAAAATGTCTCCAGTCAAAAAACCATGGCCTTAGAGCCACTAGTAGCTTGATCATCTGCATAACCTTGTAGCCATAATCTTGGTTGAAAAACCCTAGTTCTTGATTAGGTGTAATTGAATCTTGAAATAAATTTATGTGAGTCCATCATGCCTTGAATTTTTATGGAGGGAGATCTCTTGAGAATATGAGAACTTGATTGTTCAACCCCTAAACTTCCTTGGCATAAATCCTAATTCACAAATGAACAAAAGCAACAAAAAAAGCTAGATAATGGGTTAGTTATTCATGGATGATTTACTTAAATGATGCAAGGTGATGCAAAAGGAGGTGGAATCTTAGGCTTAAAAATTAGGGTGTGACAGTCTTAAACAGACACCTAGGGTGTGGAACAAGAAGATTGACTCATAATTAGTCGAATTGGGTTTCATCAAATGCAGATCTAATTATGGTGCCTGTGTACAGTTCATGATAAAAGATATAACCATCATTTGTTTATATGTCGATGACTTGCTAGTAATTGGAAATAGCTTGAAGAACTTGTCAACGTTCAAAGAGCTGAACATGAGGGAATTTGAAATGTCAGATTTGGGAAACTTCTCATATTTCCTAGGCATGTAATTTCAAATTACCAAGCAATGTATGATGTTTTATAAAAGGAAGTATGTCAAAGAAATACTCAAGAGATTTAGGATGGAAGATTTGAATCCAGCATCCTCACATGTCGAACCTAATCTGAATCTGGAGAAGCATGGAGAGGAAGACAAAGTTAATGCAACTTTGTTCAAACAAATTATCGGATCTCTGAGATATATGTGCATTAGTAAACCTGATATAGGTTTCTCTGTCAGATTGATAAGCAAATACATGGATGTACCAAAGGTGTCACACATAAAGACTACAAGAAGAATCTTGAGATACCTAAAAAGGATCAATAAATTATGGAATCATGTTTGCACGAGATTATGAAAGCAAAGAAGTTGTGATTAATTTGTATTCAGATGTTGATTGGTGTGGAGATAAGGAAGATTGAAGAAGCACAACTGGTTATTTCTTTCATGTTTTTGGTGCCCCAATCTCATGGTGCTCAAGAAAGCAGCTTGTGATGGCATTATCATCTTGTCAAGCAATATGGATCATATCTATGCTGGATGAGGTAGAGGTCGAAGTGAATAAACCTCTGGTGATGCAGATCAACAAAACGTCAGCCATAAATCTTACGAAGAATTCAATTCAACATGGAAGGAGTAAGCACATTGAGGTGATATTTCATTTTCTTAGCGAGAAGGTAAATTGAGGTGAGATTGAAGTGACGCATTGCTCAATTGAAGCACAGTTGGCCAACATTTTCACCAAAGGATTGAAGATGGATATATTCCTTAATATGAGAAATAAATTAAGAATAATTTAGATCGACTATTGTTGTAAATGTGCCTTAAAATCTTTGTTGATGAAGAGAAAGAAAACATATTTTAGAGATTGCATTTACCACAAAAATCGGAAGTTTTAGAAAGTTAGACAAAAATTCGAAAATAAATAAATAAATAAATCGGGCGGTGAATAGTTTCGTCCGTACGAATGAATAGTAGCGCTCGTACGAATGAAGAGTGACGTCCGTACGGTGAATAGTGTTTTCGAGTTTTCGGCTTTTTTCGATTCGGTCCATGGATCCATGTGATTTCGGGCTTTGTTTGTTGGATATTTTCTATTATAAATATGTATCTCTTATACGCTTGGTATGTGACAATCTCAGAGGTTTCACCAATAAGGGAGACCAAGAGTTTAAAGGTATAACATAGGATTTCAGCTATGCACAAAGAAAACCTTGGATTAAACCTTGGGTTTGAGTGATTCATATATTGAGAGTTGGAGAGATAAGGAAATACTTGGGTAGAAAATAGAGTTGTTTTTTAGCACCTTTAGGGTTGTTCTTGGGAACTTGAAGGCGAAGACTATTTTCTTGTAACTCATCTGTAATCTCTTGTAACAACTTTCTGAGTATAGTGAATTAGAGAGCTGCTCTCTCCCTCAGAGTAGATCGTTTGATCGAACTGGATAAACAAACCTTCAGTTTTTTTGCCTTATTCTGTTATATTATTTGTGTACGAATTATTATTGTTGAAGATCATTTATTTTGGTTGCTATTGTTCTATGACTCAAAAATTGATATTGAATTTTGTCGTAATTCACAACAAGATTCACAACAACTATAATTAGTATAAAGGGTATGTTAAGATATAAGTAATATAATCTAAGTTGTGTGTGGCCCAAGTTCAAAGATAATTAGGGTTTAGGGTTTATTATATTTGCTACTTAGTAGTCAAGTAACTTAGTTGTATATAAGTAGATATCTTACAATTCAATCTGTAACTGAATTATAATTCAATAATATCAATCTTTATTTTCTATTTTTTTTCTTTCTCTTGTTACTAAAAGTGTTTCACGCATTAATAGTTAAATTTAATTTTATTTAATAGAGTGTTTATACTCATTATATTTAATCATAGGATTTACCAAATTCAAATTCTAAAAATAGGGAACTTACAAAAAAATACTTCAAATTCGAAAGACATTCGTGAATTTTTAAGGGGTTCGTGAGAGACTTGGAAATAGGTGAAAGAAGTTTACAAATGATTTTGTTTCGTGGTCATAAATAGGGGTGGCAAAACGGGTCGTGGCCCGCCAGAACGGACTACGCACCCGCCAAAAAATGGCGGGTTGGGTTGGGGTTTTGGGTCCGCCGTCCACCAAAGTTCGTCCTGCTAAAGACCGTCACCCGCCAAAACCCGCCGCCCGCGAAAGTTCACTGCACCTATTCGTTCAACTTGTCCCACTTTATATCCGCCTTTTTTTAGTTAATTCTAATAATTTCAATTCTTGATGGTTTTATTTTATGCATTTATTTGAGAATATATGTAATATTTTTTGTAGTAAAATTTGTTTAAAAAATGTTTTATAAAAATTGTTTTAAAAAATAAATGAAAAATCTAATTGAAATGTAAAAATAAGCCTATTAATCTATTAAAAGAAGGAAATAAATAAATAAGTAGGCATGCAAGCCCGCCGCCGTCCGCCATCTCAGCGGAGTGAATTAGATTTTTATGTTCATTTTCACTTGTATTTTTTTTTAACAGACTTAAGACGGGGTGGGATGGGGCAAGACGAGTGACCCGTTTTGTCATCCCTAATCATAAAGGCTGAAGTACATATGTAGGTTTTGCATGTGCTCATTATTAGATGAGATTCTCCTTCATGATATGCATTATATTATTTTAATAAATAAAAATGATCATATTTTATAATATTATTAATAAAATATACTCCATTTATTTTAAAATAAAATATAGTACACACTAATGTACATTAATTATTTAATAAATTTAAATAGATGAAGTGTTTTTTACAATTGAAAAATTAATATTAAAATTTTATTGGAAATTAAAAGCAAAAAATATTTTAAGATAATTTTTTTTAAAATGCAATAATTATTTTAAAACAGACAATATATTTTATTCTTTTTATCATCAAAAAATTTTAAATAAAAAAGAAAAAACACAGAACATAAAATCTAACAATCAAAAACCACATCGAAAGTTAAATATGTTCAATATAACAAAAACAATAATTAAAAATGTTTAACTTATCTTCAAAGAAAAAATCAAAAGCACAAAAACAATATTTGAATATATTCAACTTTAAAAAACGATGGTCGACCATACTTAATTTATTTTTAAAAAAAAATTAAAATATAAACAGAAAGTAAGTTCTACAAAGTAAAATATATATTTTATTATATCTGTTGTGAATCGAATACTTTAAAACTAAGTATAAACAGTTTCTTAATGATCAAGAAACACACAAGGGTTATGGTTAATAAAGAAGAAAACAATAAGGATTGGTTATTAAACTGTTATTCTTTCCTTTCTCTTAAAACAAGATTACAAGTATACAAGAATAACAAAATAAACTCTCTCTCTCTCTTAAAATTAGGATTTTATCTTCTTATTTTTATTTATGCCAAGATTGAGAAACTAGTATCCTATTTATAATAAAAATAGCACACTAACCTAATGAGCTTTTTTTTTAACAATTACCCATTACAAGCTAGCTTAGGTACAAGCTAACTTAAACAATTGAGCTTACAAGTAAGACCCAATTCAACATGCTAACAACCCTAGCAATATTGAAACTAATGCATGTTAGAACAAACTTCGACTACAACACGCATTACTCGCGAACAGACTTCGACCATACTAGAGTTCGATCCAACATCGCACAATATCATTTATTAATTAATACTCTCATTTTCTATATTATTTTAAGCTTAAATTTTCTAATTATTTTAAGCTTTAACACTTCATTGAATCGCCCACAATTTGATCTTTTGCCCAATTTTATGATTGACAAATAAAAACTCAAATTAGTCACAAGACAATTTCATGTGAAGCAAATTACTCGTATAAAAATATCAAAGACTAATTTGGTAATATCTTTTTGTCATATATCAAATTTAGGCAAATTAACTGCATTAATTTTTTTACATGAACTATAATTTGAATTGAATGTAACAGAACCTATGTCTTCAAGTGCTAGCCAAATGGTCCACATACTAGTTTAATAAATGTACTTTGTTTTGGATAGTTTATCCAATCCTGGTTTTTATTCCTCCATTATTAAATCTGACATTTTAGTCACTTCAATGTTTAAATACAAGACATTTTTATGCATGTGAAATTAAGGCAAAAATTGTGATAAGTCAAATAGTATATAATAAATGAAAAGCAAAACTTATTTTCATATGAAAATTCATTCTACTGCATAGGAATCATTTTTGTGACAAAACTTATGCTACTATATTATCCCTTGAAAACATTTTATACCAAGATAACTCTTTTCTTGCACCCTAAACTAGCACTCTCACATAACTCTATTCTAGCAAGTACAACTTATATAGCAAAAATAGCATATATATTTTCTGATGCCAATCTGCAAATTACAATCTTAATTGCGCCAGCTGTTAGATCTCTTTGCTTCGAAGGCTGCTCCGTCGTTGAGCATGTCCTGTGCGTCGGTTTCCATTCCCAGCTTTGAGAGAGCAAGAGCTTGTAGGTAGAATGCAGTTGGCCAATCAGGTATGCATACCTGCGCCTGCATTGCGTCTCTTAATGCAAGTTCCGCCTGTTCGTTCATCAAGTAGGAGAAGGCTCTCCTTGCAAAGACGGTCGCAGAGGGAACAGACATCATAACCACCAACTGTTTAAATCAATGAAATAGAAGACATTTCAGATTATGCTCAATAACATCCGCACCCAAGCATAAATTGTAGGACTTAATAAACACTCATTGTGAAAGTGCAACGGAAGTGTCTCAAATATAGGAAAAACGAAACAATGCATCTTTACCTTGGAATAATACTCAATTGCATTTTTGAAATCCTTGTCTCTAAATGCAATATCGCCGAACTTTTTTGTGTTTAAGATGTCTTGCACTTGTTGGGTCCACTCTTGAAATGAAAGCTGCAATTACATTGTTAGTTAATAGACATAGCATAACAATCAGAGCTTAACAAGCGATATTCAGTGATTTGCATGTACTCGTAGTCGTATCTCAATGAGAACATTAAATATCTCGAAGATAAATGATGAAACCAAAATTTGTAGGCAAAATAGGGTGATTCGACAAACCTCATTTTCGGCACCTTCTTCATCTTTATAACCTGTTTTTAACAATATATCATGAATAGCAGTAAGATCCATCCTTGCACAAGCCTTTCCAAGAGGAGAAAGCATGGTTGGTAGCGGTAGCACTGCCGCTGTTTTAGTAAGGCCCATTAACACATGAGATGCAACCTGTCAAAAAAAAAAACTCGTAACTGAAACTAGAGAGCGCAAATGTGTAATGAACATCGTAATTGAAAGATAAAACTAAAGCTAAAGCTAAAAACCTCTTTCTGCTTTTGAAGAGGTGTAACAGCAGTGAGAAGAAACTTAGTATCAGGTCTTTCTCTGGCCTCAAACTGAAGACATTTTGATGCAAGCTCAACCAACTTTGTAGCATCATCATTTGCATATTGCCCTTCTAAGGATGAGTCCATCAACAACAACGCATTTTTCCCTCTAATTAGGTCCAAAGCCTGGACAACAAATCAAACTTACTCACAACTTTCATACCCTTAATACATAGCATATTCAACATCGTGTAAACAACTAGGGAATACTTAAACATGAAACATATATATTATGTAAACAATATATGATTAAGTTTCTAAATAGATTTGGCTGAAAACAGAAAATTCTCATTCTCTTGATAACATACGAACAATTCCAAAGGAATTTGGAAGAATGGAAACATACATGGCTTGGGGGAATATGCTTGCCACTCAAAAGATCCAATAGGACAGTACCGTAACTGTAGATCACACTTTCTGCTATTATCCTACCTGCAGATGTTGTTAAGCACCACATTACCGTTAATAATAATAAGACTTCTGGTAAGAGATGTTGGAACAACACAAGAAAACTGAGGTAAAATAATGTCACCAACAGATCACACGTTGTTGTTGTTGGGACTTCTATAAGTTAGCATATCTTATACCTGTTCGCAAAAATTCAGGTGGAGTATAGGCCAGATTAGTACTGTAGCTTTTCCCATCTCGACTATTTTTCATGAGCCCAAAACTTGATAAACGGGGATCACCATCCTGACATTATGGACAAATTAGTCAAAGTCAGTTGATTGCAGAATTCAAACATTTGATGTGTTTGTGCCACTTATAGCATTCAAGAATCACGTACAAACAACAATGTCGATAAATTAAAACAAAAAATACTACAAGATAGATAACCATAATCAGAAAAAATGCATCAACATATATTAATATCAGGACAAACAATGAAAGAATGACGACAATATACAAATGAATGAGTTGATAGCGATAGAGTCGTAATCATACCTCATCAAAGAGAATTCTATAAGCATTCAGATCATGATATATTTTCCGGTTTTCCATGCTACAATGATCTAGCGCCTGTGCAACATGATATGCAACTCTAACACGCATTTCCCACGGTAACGGTTGCTTGTCCCCTATGAATTACATTGATCAGAGTTCAATCATCAACTAAAATCTACCATAAACTTATTATCAAAACTACCATTGACAAAGAAAATAAATGCTACTCCGTTACTTGTTAGTACTTATTAAGACTGACAACACTTCCTTTCAAGAAATAAATGCGGCTGGGATTTACCACCAAAACGAAACGACAATAATGAGATTGACAAGTACTGGTCAAAATACTATAAGTAAATTGCTTTAATGACTGCAAAAGTAGTTGAATGAGAGGATATAGAGCAGTACAATGAAAGAGATGTTTGGACAAAGTATCATTTGGCATGTACTCAGCTACCAAGAGCCTTTCATCTCCTTCAGCACAACAGCCAATTAGATTCACCAATCTTTTGTGCCTCACTTTCCCAACTCCAGCTGCCTCTGCCTGACCAATCATAACCATTAACTCAAACTTGCTTTCCCAAATTTAAATAGCAAAGAAATAACTTATACAAAAAAGAACTTATATGAGAAAGTTTAATTAACTATTAAGTTGTCAATCAAGTGAATCCCTATCATTTTACAGTGATACTTTTCTCAGAGACCAAATTGAGGTTATTTTCTTAGTCTTACCAGAAATTGTTGAGCATCAGGCCAAGACTGTTTGGAGAAGCGTTTAACAGCGACTAATCGATTATTCTCAAGCTTCCCTCTGTAAACCAAATTAGGAGCTTTCTCACCACTCTCAGAGACAATGTAACCAGTACTGAACTCATGTGTGGCCCTTCTGAGTTCATTCAGACCATACTCTTTGAATGCTGGAATCTGATTTTCTTGATCACCATCCCCTCCATCATCACCTTCAAAACCACAAAACCCAAATTAAAAAACCAACCATCCCCATTTGGCTCAAGAACAAATTTTTAGTAGCAACAACATAAACCCAACAATAATAAGAAAAAACAAACAAACAAAACACATCATGGTAGTTGCATATAAAAGTAAATAAAACCCCAAAAAAGGTAAAATTAAAATAAAAAGGAAAGAAGAAAAGCAGGTTGAAAAGTGAGTACCTGGATCGGGTTTCTTTGAGTCGGGTAAATCAGTAGGAGGGTCTTCAGGGGAGTGAAGATGAGCGGTTTTGGAGTGAAAGCAACCCATATAGAAATGAAAGATTGTTTATTATTATTATGATTGTTGAATAATGAAAGGGTTTGGTTTGTACATAGAAAAAGAAGAGTAAATGAATGATGAATGGTTTTAGTTCCCCATGTTGCAAGTGACTGAGTCACTGCTTCTATAGTTGCTTGTTGCAGCGGCGGAAACAGGAGAGAGAGAGAGAACAAAAACAGTGTTAGAAGAGAAGCAATGGAAAAAGGGAAGAGAGAGAGAGAGAGAGAGAAGAAGGTCACATGAGAAGGTGTATGATGGAGCACGTGCTGACTCAGGTGGGGCTGTGATGTTAGAAACATTTTCCGATGAAAATATTTATTATTAATTTTTTGTTTTTTATTTTTAAGGAGAAGAAAGAATTGGGAAAATGTTACTACAGCGTCATGGTTGTAACCGACCATAAAAGTATTAAGCTTAACCTCAAAGTGGAACAGTGAAGATTACTGGTTGCAGTTACGTGGAGTCGTTTGTGATATTAGGTTCCTGGTCCATGTTTTAAGGGTCTTGTTGTGTCTCCTTTTGGTTTTCTTTTCGCATTTAAAGTGCTAAACAACAAACAAGCTTGTGTGAAGTGTTGATGAATGATGATGATGATGTAATAATGCAAAAGGGAATGTGCTTTCTTTTCTTCTCTCAATGTTACTAAGATGCAAGGGAATGTGCTTTTACAACAATTTATTCAAAATAATACTTTTTTCTTTGTAAAACCATAAGAAACAAATATAAATTTTCAAAAGTACTGTAATTGTTCATGTGTGGTTGAAGATTCATAATATGTTTGGTTTTAAGATATTTAGGCTTATATCATTACGTATACCATTGGCTATTTTAGTAGTTAAGAGATTTAAAAGTAATAGTATTGCATGTTTTGTAGTATTTTAGATGGAATTCTTAGGCAAAAGTTGTGTATATTGGAGTGGTATGTGAGATTTCGCTTTATAACATCTTTGTGAGAGATACATTGTTGAAATTTAACTACGATCTATGGAGAATTTCTACTCAATTTTAATTTTAAGATTGTTATCACTCACGCAATGACAATGAACAAAAATAAAAACACGTTTAAAGATGAGTTTGAACTGCAGAGTAACTCTCTGCCCACAACTGTAGAATTTTATTATCACTTTGCAACTGTAAAACCGTGATTATCAAACTTGATGATTACAATGATAAGAGTTCCTATCTATTTATAGATTTAGGCTAACTTGCATCTCAAGTTAAAACTCAAACTATAAAAGCCCGAAAATATCAAATATGATCTTTCTAAATCAAATCAAATCTTTCTAAAACAATGAATTACATATTTAACACACCACCTAATTCATTGTGTCTAAACTATCTACATTCATCATAGACTTTAACTTCTTGAACACTTCGACTGACTCTCCCTTCCTCATGATGTCTGCAATCTGATTCTCAGTTATGTAATGTTCCAAGTTCATCTTTCCTTCTGTTACCTGCTCTCGAAGATAATGGAACCTTATTTCGATGTGCTTGCCTCGACCGCGTACTATTGAATTCTTCGCCAAGTTGATATCTGACATGTTGTCGATCTTCATGGTAATTGCTCCATGACTATTCGTTGTGATCTCTTCGTCGAAACGGATTCCTTCCTTCTGAAGAAATCATTTCGCCACAAGTCTCGTCTTGTGTCGAGTTACTTCTCTATTAGGATTCACCTTCACCTTGTAAACCCACTTCACATCAATTGTCTTTTTACCTTAAGGCAATTCGACAAGTGACCAGGTGTTGTTGACTTCGATGGAGTCTAACTCCTCATTCATAGCTTTCACTCACTTCGAATCTTTCAATGCCTTAGCTGCATTGACTAGTTCGACATCTGCGTAGAAAGCATAATGTACTAACTCACTCTCTTCATCGACCACATCATTTGATGTAATCACACATTATTGCAATCTTGCAGGAATGTGTCTTGTTCGTCGAGGTCTGCTTGGGCATGCTTCATCTCTGACTTGTTCCTGTCGAACTTCTCTTTCGACTTTAGTGGTTGGTTCTTCACAAGAGATTCTCACTGAATCCTTCTTGACATTCTCAGTTCAATCTCATTATTTAAGCTCATATATGATCACGTCCTTGCTGATCACTGCTTGCTTTTTCACTGGGTCGAACAGCTTGTAACCTCTAGTTGAATGATATCATATCAAAATCATATGATTCAACTTGTCATCAAGCTTCCTCCTCAACTGATCTGGCACATGTATGTGTTATAGATCCAAACACCTTCCAGTGATTGAGGCTAGGCTTAACACCAGACCAACATTCTTCTGGTGTGATTCCTTCAAGCTTCTTCGTTGAACATCTGTTTAATATGTATGTTGTTGTCGAAACCACTTCTCCCGATAATTCTTTGGGTAGATCTTTTCCATTCAACATACTTCTTACCATGTTCATGATGGTTCTGTTCTTTCTATCTGCGATTCCATTTTGATGTGGAATGTAGGGTGGCACCACCTTATGCACAATCCCTTCTTTTTCACATAATGTATCGAACTCTTTCGACACATACTCTCCACCACTATCAGTCCTCGGAATTTTTAGCTTTCGACCACTATGTCTTTTGACCATAAATTTAAATTTGGAAAATACCTCGATTACATCACTTTTCTTTTTGATGAGGTAAGTCCACAGCTTTCGACTGTAATCATCTATGAACATGACAAAGCATATGTTGCCTGCAACCGAATCCACCTGGATTGGACCATATACATCAGAGTATATGACTTCTAAAATTTCCTTCGACTTCCTTCCTGCATCCTTGTTGAAGTTATTCTTGTGTTGTTTCGACTGAACACACTCTTCACAGACTTCACTTAGAATGTCGATTTCAGGTGATCATGAAGCCATATTTTTTCTCTTTAGCTCTTTGATGTCATTGAAGTTGAGATGACCTAGTCGAAAATTCCATAATCATTCATCTCTGCTGGCTGCAGTTGCTAGGCACATGTGCTCCATCACATTAACTGCAATCTTGAAGGTCCTATTTTGAGACATTAAAGCCTTCAAGATCAACCTACCACCTGCTATAGCAACAAAAATCGTGAGCGTAAGCTATTGATTAACTTAACTCATAAAGCAAGATTTGCCGCCACACTTTTATTTATTCTAAAAGGAGAGGAAAAAAGAACGAACAAAACCTAAATAAGTTTTAAGCATGAACAGATGAACAGAGACTGGGTAAGGGGGTTGGTTACGCTAAGGGAAGGTGTTAGAATCCAAAACATATATAGTACTTTATAGGAACCCTTTGAAATATCTACGCTTTTTGGTTAGAAAAGGTTTGTTTGAAATGAGATTGAGGAGATGAGAAGAAAAGTATTTTTTTAAGATTTTTGTGTTTGGAGAGACTTGTCGCCTCATGCATACGTACCCACAAAGTGCAATATAGGATCAAAACTCCGTAGCTCGTGGTACAAATAACAAAATAGGTTTGTTATGGTTGATTTTAAGTGAAAAGACAAGTCGTCATTTCCAAGCGAATAGTTCCGCTTAAAGAGACGACTCATGTCTAAACTTATGGAAAAGTTTTAAAAGAAAAAAGTGCATAAGAGCACAAAAGGTTTGAGTGAGTTTGAATGACTTTTATGTTTTTTTGAAAAGATTCAAGGTATGATTAACATTGATTGAAATTTATTAAAGAAAAGTAAGTTTGACAAAGCACTTGACAAAAGTCAATGTTTTTTTGTGAAAGAGGTTGTAGTTTTGAAAACAAGAAGAATTTTGAAAATTGAAGAAAGGGTGTCGCTACTGCGAAAATCGGCGCCGGCTTGACAGGAGAGTCGCCACCGTGCGTTATTTATCCCTCAGAGCGGGAAAGAAAACGCTCGAAGTAAACCTCGCAAAGACGGGAAAAGGTATGGTCATCGCAACCAAAACCTGGATTCGGGAGTCGGTTACGCAAGGGGAAGGTATTAGCACCCCTCACGTCCATCGTACTCGATGGGATCCACGCTTGGTATTTATAAGGAAAAGGGTGTGTTATCTATCTACGCTAATGGCTGGTCGGAAAAGAAAATAAAAGGACAGGACTCGACAGAACATACGGTGTTCTGGGCCTACGTATTCCCTCGTGCAATGGGAAAGTCAGAGTCAACGTAGTTCGACTTCCTACGTCTAAACGGGGAAAAGGTTGCTCGCCAGGACATCGCGTCCTGTGCCTACGTACTTCCACACAGTATGGAAGATCAGAGCAAACGTAGTTCGACTAACTACGGGTAAACAGGGGCTCTCACACAGCAGTGAGAAAACAAACTGGTCCTAAAGGCTCGGGAACCTACAACTACGATCTGGTCTCAAATGCGCTCGGGCAAGAGAAAGGGATAACAATCAGTCGTTAGCGGGAAAGTCTCGATCGCACAGCCGCGAGAGAGCAGCGGTTAGTCGTTAATGTGCTCGCTAGGATATCGCATCCTATGCCTACATATCTTCGTCTGGTACGAAGAATCAGAGCAGCTGTAGTTCAGCTAACTACGGATCAAGCTACTCAAAAGCTCCTACAGAAAGGAAAGGGAAACTCTAAAACTATAGCGGAGAAACAGGGGAATCTACCTACTGCTATCACACCTGGTTGACCATCCTAATGTCTATCATAACAACTCCGCAGCGGAGAAGTCAGAGCTCCTAAGGGATCATGGCAACAGGACTAAACCACAAACAAGAAACTGCAAAGTAAAGGAATACTGAAAATATGCATGAATGCAACAACTAAACAAACAAAGCGCAAAGGCCGCAAACCACAAAGGCAAGGGAGCTCAGCTCTACCGAATACCAACAAGCAAAGCCACGCAATAACAAACAAGCAGAAGGAGGACCACCTCAACTTCTCATGCACACAAAGTCTACTTCTAGGATGCACCTACTCAGAACTATCTAGATGAATACCTAAGTCTAATGCAACACAACATCATACAAGTCAAACAACACCAAGAGACTAACCCTGAGCAGGGCCTCCACCTATAAAACAAGAAGCTACTCCTGGGCAAGGCCCCTAACAAACCTGAAACAAGCTCCTAACCTATCTCTTAAACAAAACTCTATACAGCACCCTAAGCAAAGATCTAAGCAACAATTCTAATCAAAACCCTAAGCAAGAGGAATCAATCCCAGTCTCCAAGCTTCAGAACAAACTTACCAGAGAAAGGGAGCTAAGCAGACAAGCTCATAGTGCCTTCCTCAGGAAAGTACCAGGAGGTTACTACTCAGGAGTCATATCCTATGCGGCTCGACAACTGTGATCAGTTTACATTCCTCCTCAGGAGAAATTAAACTCACATGAAGGCTCCGGCATCACTGGATACTTGAGAAATACCTATATGCACTATGGGAACTAAGTGAACAGACTCATAGGACCTTCCTCAGGAAAGTACTAGGAGGCTGACACTTAGGAATCGTATCCTACGTGGCTCAACAACTGTGATCAGTTTACATTCCTCCTCAGGAGAAATTAAACTCACAAGTTGGCTCCAACATCACTGGATACTTAAGAAATCCTAGATAAACTAATGGAACTAAGTGAATAGACCCAGAGGACCTTCCTCAGGAAAGTACTAAGGGGCTTCCACTTAGGAATCGTATCCCATGTGGCTCAACAACATGTGATCAGTTTACATTCCTCCTCAGGAGAAATTAAACTCACATGAAGGCTCCGGCATCATTGGATACTTACGAAAGAGGTGAGAGGAAAGAATGAAAGTCATTCATAGTGCCTTCCTCAGGAAAGTACCATAAACTCCCTTCAAACTTCAGGATCTCGAACCTCACAAACAGACAACAAGCTCCTAGACTAAGCCTCAATCCACTGCATCCTTGCAAGCTCCAACAGGACCTCAATCAGCTCCCACCTTCAAGAAGAACCCATAGGCCAAAAAACCACAAGAGACTATCTCTGAAGTTCAACCACAGTTGAACTTCAAAGTCAGAAGTCACCAAGACTTCTCCTATCTTCAGGCTCAGACAAATCACATCAGAACATCCTACAAAAATCTATCAAAAATCTAATGGGAGACCTACATGGCTCTAGGATAACATACTGAAAAATCAGAACAAAATTCAACACCAGATGAAAGAACTAAAATCAGCAACACCGACATATCCACAAACCAATTTATTCAACATCATTAACAGTGAAAAAATGCAATTAAAATGAAAATGCATGATTAAGCTAATGTTTCTGCACTATAAAATTCTACACTGAATTACGAGTCTACAGAAAAAAGAACGGAATTATTTGACTAAATCTACTATTTTTTATTAATTTTCTAATGACATGTATGCACTAAAGATATTAAAAACATCAATTAAATGGAAAATATACAAACAAAATAACAAACAAAAATAAAATGTCATTTTTATTTTTATTTAATTTTCTAGGAATTATGATGTAATGGTAGAAAAAAGAAGAGTTAAAAAAACAATTATTTTCATTTTATTATGATATTTGCAATACAAGAAAATATTAAAAAAGAAATTAACAACTAAAATTGAAATAAACTGGAGGGGGGTTCAAACAGCAAGATTTATGAGTTATTAATGCATTGGGCCCTAAAGATGGGGGTGCTAACAGCATTAGGGCGCAGGGCCCAAGTTTATCCAAAACAACTAACAAACACAGAAAGAATAAAAATGCCTGGGGGTGCTGTTAGCAGCTTTTTCAGTTATTGTTATATTGGGCTTACGCCCAGGGGGGTGCCGATAGCATGAGGGCTTAAGGCCCAGATCCAATCACTCTGGTTTCTCACACAGGGGGGGGGGGGAATTGAGCAAACGGGGGGTATTGGCAGTAATACGCGCTTGGGCTTAGCCCAATACCCCAACCCTAACCCAATTATCTGCTGAACAAAACCAAAATCCTCTCCCAAACCCTAACACTGTTCATCAATACTGAGCTAGCCGCTTCGTCATCTTCCTCCTCTCCCTCACGCTCTCTCTGCAACTCGGTTCCAGGAAGAAAAAGAAACCAAACAAAACTTCAAACGCCTCACCACGCTCAAGCGAATCAACACTATAACCTCAACCTCAGCACCCTCTCATATTCAACACAAATTGAACCCAAACCCTAACCAAACAATTTACCCTAACCGAGGCTACGTTCATCAATTGCAATGAAGATACAACAGAGAGAAGACAAACCTGGGTTTACGCGAGGGGAACGAGGGATCTTTGAAGATCTATGTATGTTTGCTGAAGCTTTGATGGCGCGAAGAACACCTCGTAGTGACGAACGACGCTAAGACCTTGATGAAGATTTCCCAAGCCTTGGAACTGATGGATCTTGTACAGATCTGGGGACGTATTAGGTGGTTGCTGTTGAAGGTTGTTGATGGATTCACGAGATTCTTGATGATGATGATGAACGAAGACGTTTCTGGAAATCCTTTGGATGAAGATGAAGATCGTAGAACGTGTTCTGGAAAATTTTTGAGGACGATGAAGGTCTGAGCGAGTTCTGGTGAAGCGATTCTTGAGGTGCGACGAGGATGGATGGATTCTGGGGATTGACTTGAGGTTTCCGGTGAGGCTTGGATTTTCCGGTGAGGAGAAGATGAAGGTGGACAGAGGAGCAAGATGAAGATTGGGGCGTTTCTGGAGATTCTGGGCGTGAAACGAACTCCGGCGAGCCGTTGCGGTGGCCGGAAGACGTTGGGGGTCACCGGCGGTGGGAGGTTACGGCGGATGCATGGCCGCCGGTGGGTTTGCTGGTGAAGCTCAGGCGATGGCTGGACGGTGACAAGTGGCGCGCATGCACAGAGAGAGAGAGTGGGGGCCAGCTGGGGGGGCACGTGTGTGAGCGTGAGAGCTTCTGATTGTGTGGTGGGTCCTCCTGAGTGGGACGCGTGTGGCCCTTTTATATGCTGCCAAGTGTCCCTTTGGCCAAAAACCTGCACAAAAAAAGCATTGGACTGACTAGATGTTGGGCCTCAGAAAAAAAACACTCTAGCCCACACGAAAATGACAACAAAAACTGTAAAAAACTGGATTAAAACTTACTTAAAGCTAAATGATCATTAAAGCCTAATTAACTGACTAAATCAAAAATTAACTATCTTAATCCTAATTAAATCTAAGAAAATGATTAACCTAATTAAACTCTAAAAAGAAGGATTAAAACTCTAATTAACTCTATATCAACCTAATTAAATCTAAAAAATGATTAAGATCTAATTGACTCTAAACTTCTACTAATTTTCTATTAAAATTCTAATATTATTTAATATCTATTAAAATCTATCATTAATAAAAGAAAAAACTATATTATTTTCTATATTATCTAAAAAACAATTAAACCTATTTTAAAATCTATACAAAATTCTAAAAATGATTTAAGAACAATTAAACCTATTTTAAAATCTATACAAAATTCTAAAAATGATTTAAGAACAATTAAACCTATTTTAAAATCTATAGAAAAAATTCTAAACTATTAACATCTATTAGTAATAAAAGAAAAACTATATTCCCCTTTTTCTTTATTATTCTAAAAACTATTTAAAATCTTATTTATTCTAAAAATCTATTTAAAAATTCTATAAAATCCTAAAAAGAGAATTAAACTATTAAAAAAATACAAAAACTCTATTTAAATTCCAGAAAAATCTATAAAGCCTATCTAAAATTCACAAAAGTCTATTAAACCCTAAAAATGCAGATGAATGCAAATGACCGCCGTAAAAGAGCGCACGAGACCAGATCGAATCGAACAGAGATCCCCGAGCATCAGAATATCCTCAAAATCACTGTGCAAGCTAAAAATCACCGAGGAGCGCACAATTTCCCGAAAATAAAACCCTGGTGACCTGGACTGGGTCTGCCATCTCTGATAGACAAAAATCAAGCTGTAAACTCTGATATCCCCTGTTTGCACAAAAATCATGTGTCTGAGCTGCGAATATGAATTTAAACCAGGAGTCAGATAGGAGAATCGGTTGGTCAAATTTTAGGGTGCAACAGCTGCCCCTATTCAAGCGACTTGGACCTGAAGGGTTTGAAGAGCGCTCAGCCTTCAAACATTCAGAGGTACGAGACGGTTGAATACAAATAAAACCCGGAAATTTGCCAACCGCGAGCATATACTGTAAACTGCTTGGGGAATAAACTCCAGAGAACCGAGTCCAGTCATTACGGCACCAAACTGATCAATCATCTGATGAAGAACTCCTGATTTGAATACCCATTACTTGTGATGCCCTATGTAACAAAACCCTGAGGGTTGCAACAAAACACCTGATCCTTTCACATTGCCTACTGATAGGCAGGAAGAGAAACATACTCACATCGTCCAAAGATGGACGGAATCATCCTGATTGAATACTCACCTCGTCTAATGATAGACGGAAAGCCAACATTAATCTCCAAATTCACATCGTCTAAGGATAGACGGGAAGAAATAATCTCCAAATTCACATCGTCTACTGATAGACGGGAAGAAATAATCTTCAAATTCACATCGTCTACTGATAGACGGGAAGAAACAATCTCCGTACTTGCATCGTCTAAGGGTAGACGGAAAGACACCATTAATCTCCATATTTGCATCGTCTAAGGATAGACGGGATCATCCTGATTGATGACACAAATCGATATTCACATCGTCTAAGGGTAGACGGAAAGAAATTCTTAATCTCCATACTCACATCGTCTAAGGGTAGACGGAAAGACACCATAACGCAATTCAACACCATCCTTTGAATTTCAGAATTCTTCTGTTTACGGGAATTGATGGAAAGATCAATATCCTTGAAGGGGCCACATCGTCAGTATGGACTGACGGGAAGAAAGCCACCTTTTAAGGAACCATGTCGTCAATAAGAATCGACAATCACGAAAACTGAACATTCTTCGAAGAGCCTCGACATCAATAAGGATTGATGGTCAGAAAAGTCCCTCTTAAACGTCATCATATCCAACAACCAGAAAGAAAACCAATGTCCAAAGTATCGTTCTGAAACCCCTCAACAACCAAAGATAGCCGGAGAAGACTCGCTGGGGAAACACCTCATCGTACATATGATCTGGCAATAAGAAACCCGCTGAACAGTAGCTCGAAACTTCACATCGTCTGCTGACAGACGGAAAGGAAAGCCACTTGCTAGAAAAACTCTATTTTGAACCCTATTGAAAATCCATCAAAACTTCACATCGTCTACTGATAGACGGGAAGAAAACCACATTCGTACTCAAGACGTCTAATGGTAGACGGAGAAATCCACTTATCGAAGGAACACATCGTCAATATGAATTGACGGGAAGAAAAGTCTGTCGATATCAGATGACTGCTCGATCAAAGCATAATTGTTGTAAGATCTGATACAAATAATCCGCTGAATCGTCTGAATACTGCTGCTGGATAAATGCCCCTGAACTGATCACAGAGTAACTCACGCGTCATGTGAGGCTGATAGAAAATCTGACTTATGCTTCGTATGCATATGCAAATGCTTTAATCTTTCTACAGCGTAATGCTCCATTCTGGATAGAAATGCTACGCATTCTGACAATGATATGCAAGTATGATGCAAATATGATGCATGCAATATGCTAATGCAGGCTCGAGCTGCCGGAGAGAGCTGGGTACAGAACCATTTCAGCAAAATAAATGCTGAAGACGAAGCCAACTCCGCTGGGGATAAGCTGGATATCACTGAATTATCCCAGCAAAATAAATGCTGGGAGAGTGAAATCAACTCCGCTGGGGATATTGGGAACTTAACCGAACACCTCGACGAAGTAATACCCTGCTGGGGTATATAACTCCGCTGTGAAATAGCAGACGTGCTGAATATGATTAGACTTCTCTGGTAATAGCTTATCCATGCCAATGACAAATTGGACTTTGCTGGAGCAAATAGAGGGGGTCTTCCTGCGTACTGACGAAGCTCGGATTCGGAAATTGATGCGCCAACACGGATGGGCCTCACAGTGGTTGCCAACATGGATTTGAACTCTTAGGCTGTCCGTGATGGGTCAGGTACAACTGACGCTGGAAAACATTCTTCCTGAATACACAACCTTTCAGTGAAGAGTCAAGGGATAGTAACACTACTTCCCGCAATCATCTCGCTCTCGAAAATCGACTGCATCTGCTCGAATAACTCTGTATGGCTCTGCTGATACGGAGAAGAATAATTCTTCCGCTCCTGATATGCCTCAGCCTACGGGATCTCCGTGGGGATAGTCCCTGAAAGGAAGTCTGAAAATCTGTTTTCTGATGGTCTGATATAACATGCCTCAGCGTTCTGAACTTCTGAGAGATACGTCACCTCACATGCTTCTTGCACACCCTTTGCGCGCTTAAGATGGTCTGCCCCTGACTGCAATGACCTTGCCCCGATTATCTGATTCAGAGTAGTACCTCTACGAGAGATTTGCCGAATCTCGACCTGACTGCCCCAGGATAACTGACTTCGAAAAGCTGACCTGACTGGGGATCACAATAAAAGCTTGCCCCTGCTCTCGGAACATTTGGGCGTTCTGCATTCTATCTTGACCATACTTTCCACTGTAGGAAGCTTTTCTGCTGTCAAGCGCTTACTCGCAAGTAAAACAAGTTATTCTGCATAAAAGATGTATTAATGCAATACATATGACAGCTTTGACATCCAATCTGTTCACTGGGAAAAGGAAAAACAGTTTATAGCATATAATGCACAAAACATTTATCAACATCAGTACCAACATGGTAAGAGGAACCTTTTTAGGAGTCAGAATCGACGCGACCTTTACCGGAATATGCTTTCGAAACAACCTGCTTCAATTAGGACTTTTGAAGGTTGTAACGTGGTCAGGTTCACGGCTTTGAAAGAAAGGATAAAGGCTCAAAGTTTATTTTAACCCACCCATTCTCCTGGATGTTCTCCCATCCTACGTTCAGCTAATTCGACCTTAGCGCTCACCTCTCAGAGGCTGAAAAAATAGGAATGATAGTTCGAGAAACTTTTGGATTTTGGAGTGACAGCCACTCACTCTTTCGTCTTTGACATTTGTGGTCACACGACTCGTATTTCCATCGAGGATTTTTCTTTTGATCCTTTTCATCTTTTTCTTTTCATATCCCTAACTTTTGCCTGGACTGACCCCTTTTGTGTTTCTTTTGATTTTTTTTTAAGTCCAGCGGGATGCCCTCATTTTTGCCTAAGTCATTTGTTTTGAAGTTTTCTTGACTTAGCAGGCTTTTGATTCTTTTTCATTCTTCTCTCTTTTTTTTTCGAACAAGTCGTGTGACACTGGTTGTCTGACTCTTTGGGAAACAATGTGGCCGTCACACTCTTGATTGAACCACTGTGGTCTTTTAGGCACGACCTCTAGGGACGCGATTGATCCTCGAACGGACACTCCTTTTGCAATTTGGACGCTTGGTCAAATTAGCTAACACCTACCCTGCCCCAGGTTAAGATTGAGGGTTTTTCATTTGCAAAAAGAAACTCCTACTACAAGGCTCAAAGGGGTTGACAAGGGATTATCTTCCTTATGTCTCCGGTGTTTAGGGATTTGAAACAATGCCTGTACATCATCAACAGGTTTATTTCAAAAGCATACAATATCGGTAGTTGCATGTCGGTCATTTTCGTCATCCTCCCCAAATTCTTCTTAACCAAGTGGTGGACATTTGTAAAAACAATTAGTGAACACGAATGGATTTAACCAAAACCATGCATATTTATTTCATTATCATCAATTGAAATGAAAACAACAAGTTTTACAAACAAGCTTACAGATTCAAACAGGAAAGCAACTACAAATGTAAAGAAATGACAAGCTAAAACAAAGAAAATATGCTAGCTTCCGAGACCCGGGCTTTCACATTTGCCCTGCTGCTGAACCAGCTATCTTTATTAGAGGCAATTCGATGCTGTCCTGATCTGCTTTCAACGACTTAACCAAATTATAGAGCCCCTCCTCCTTTATTCAGATGATTCTAGGACCTCCCGGCCCGAAGCTGATTGCTGCACTATCGAGCAGATCCTGCACTTTGTGCTTAAAAGCATGGCAACCTTCTATATCGTGACCCGGGGCTCCAGAATGAAACTCACAGTGCCTGCTTGCATCATAACCAAACGGGGGAGCTCCCGTTATTGGTGCCAGAGTTCTTTTCTCTACTAGATTCAATCCCAACAATGTCTGCAACAAATCGGCATATGTTGAGGGAGGCTTCTCAAACACTCTTCTCGGTTTACTACCCTGGAATCTTCGTTGAGCCTGCTGTGCCCCCTGCTGAGGCTGCTGCTGCGGGTATCGGGTTGACCCTTGAACACCCTTTGTATCAAATGCAACATCGGTTTCTTGACCTTCAATGTACTGATTAACGCTCTCCTTATGCTTAACCATTTTCTTTCTCAGATCTGCCCCAGGAATAGGCAACAATTGTGGGCCTGGAGATTCTGACACCATGGAGTCCAGGATACGCTTCTGACCCACTGCAGCTTTAGAAACATCTGTCATCTTAGCATCGACTGAGACAGGAGCAATATGCACAGCTACGCCGCCCGGCGTGAATTCAATATCGTGCGAGTCAATCAAGTCTTGAACATTGTGCTTAAAAGCATGACAACCCTCGATGTCGTGTCCGAATGCCCCGGAATGAAATTCACATTGCTTATTGGCATCGTACCCATGAGGAAACACTCTCGTTGGTGGTTCCAACGTTCTCTTTTCAACCAGATTAAACCTCAATAAAGCCTGCAAGAGCTCAGCATATGTCATAGGCGGTGCCTCAAACATTCTCTTTGGCTTCCCTTCCTGGATCCTTCGCTGAGCCGGATGTATCTTCTGTTGCTGCTGCTTAGGTTCCCCATGCACAGGTGGCGCGAGCTTCTTCATTGCGGCTTCAAATAGCTGATCGTCTTCTTTCCTAAGCACATTCTTGACCACTTCCATGATCAAGCTCATTTGGGTCTTCAGCTGACTGTTCTCCTCTTTGAGAATCTTCTGCTCCAGACGCATCTCTTGCATGTCTCTCATCATCTGCCCCAGCTGGCTTTGGACTTCGATCAATTCAAACTGATTCTGTTCCATTTCTCTGAAGGAGTTCCTGCAATAAACTGGATGATGATGAAATAAGGCCCACGGTTCTGATATACCTGTTAAATGATAATGCAGCGCAGAAAGCAAACACATATTCACAACGAGACAAAGAGAAACTCAAGCTATAAGCACACAGACAAACATCTCCCACACATGTACAACCAACAAAATCAGCAGGTAAGCACAAATGAGTATGAATATAACGACCCCAGCCAACAACCCTGGTGGTGGTCGTCAGACACTAGTGCACAAAAGCTAAACGGATTAAGCAGAGAAAACAGATGCGACACCCGGCACAGAAACCTCTAGAAACTTCTCCCATATTCAACTGAACTCTCCGATTGACAATCTTCAGAGCACACACTTCCTGTGGAGTCTTCCATGACATTAACTGACGAACCCACACAACTGGAGGATGGAAAATCATTAATCTGAACAAAACCCTGAGGAGTGATGCAAATACGGCTATAGTCTAACAGATCCTGAATCTGACTTCTAAGCACTTTACAATCATTTGTTGAATGCCCCTGTGCCCCAACATGGTACTCACAGCGGGCGCTGGCATCAAAACCCGGAGGATACGGTGGAATCACCGGCTTAGTCTCTTTCGGCACTATCAATCCGCTTCTGACCAGATCTGGCAACAACTGACTGTACGACACCGGTAGCTGAGTAAACTGCCTTTCAGGCTTCCGTGGTCTTCGTGGAGCATGCTGACGCGATCGGCGATAAGATGACCGTTGACTTGAAGTGTCTGAAAACTGATCCTGAGATGCTAGAGATTCTGAGGTGGCGTCATCTCCTTCCCACTCTTCTTGAGAACTGACAACTGACTCAATCTTATTAACTGGGACGTAAGGAACACCTCGAAACTTTCCACTCCTGAGTCCTCGCTCAACAATCTCTCCCAGCCTCATCAGGCCCACAAAGTTTGTGCAACTGAACAATTTGTCAAAATAATGGCCTTTCAGGGTACCCAAGAAGATGTCAACCAGTTCTCTTTCCGGAAGCGGTGGTCGAACACTAGCAGCCAATTCTTTCCATCTTCGTAAATATCCTCTGAATGATTCATTCTCCGCTTGAGACAATTCTTGCAGATCTACGAGACTAGGAGTCAAATCCAAGTTGTAATCGTACTGCTTCATGAAAGCTCTGGCTAAATCCACCCATGATCGAATCTGATTACTCTCTAATTGCACATACCATCTTAAGGATGCCCCAGTCAGGCTATACTGGAAGCAATGGATCATTAGTTGGTCATTTCGCACAAACGAAGTCATCCTTCGACAGAACATCACCAAATGCAACTTTGGACAGCTATCTCCCGCGTATTTTTCAAATTCCGGCACTTTGAACTTGTACGGCAACACGAGGTCAGGGACCAAGCACATGGCTACAGCATCCAGGTTAATGGCATCTTTCGCTTCCAAGGCTTTCATTTGCTCTTCCAATGCTCGGAGTCTTCTACCATCGTCAAGAGCTCTTGGATCTACTAACCCGGTCATTGGAATATCTCTCCGGTAATTCATCACAGGGAAAGCAACACATTGATTGTTAACAGGAGGATAGCGTTCATTTCGGGCGAGAAACTGCTCATGTCGGCCTCGGTTCTCATTCGTAGGCTGTACAACTTGGTCTGCAGTAAGATTGTTCGCTTGCGGGAAGCCTTCCATAGAATCATATTGATGGTTGGGCGCCGTGGCAAACCCTGCCAAAGTGTTAGGAACCTGGAAATTGCCTTCAGACATAGCTACCGATTACCTGTAACGGACTATGCTGCTTGATTCTGCTCAAATTTGCTTCAGCCCCTTGGTCGTCTTCAGCACTCTACTCTTGCCTCAAACAATTCCCCGAGAATTACCCTCTGGTGAAAACAAAGGCTGGATAAGTGCTCTGACCTGCTAGAGAAATGCTATGCAGTATGATTTATGCAAACAGAAATACAAAGATGCTAACGTGCATGTGTGCATTGGAGATATTTTCCCTCCAATTCCAGTGTAAGTGGTAGCAAGACGAGATAAACCATAAAGGCAATATTTGGAAAAACCCTCATATATTGATTAGAATAACAGTCTTGTCAAGAAGTTACATAACTATGCTCCATACAGCTGATATGACAAAGAGGATCCCAGCCAACATGCCTGGTGGTGATCTCAACATACAGAATACAAGAGAGAAATCAAATACGGGTACGGTTGCGGAAGTCCTCGACCATCTTCTTTGTCTCTGCGTGATCTGGTTGATAAATCAAACCTTCTATCAGCCGATCCCTCTTCCTGACCGTCCCCTGGATGTCTCTGACAAAGTCTTCCCAAGCCTTATCATTGGCACCGCCCCCAGGTTTGGGTCTCTTGGCATCTGCTCTATGCTGGAAATCTTCCAAATTCTTCATGGCATCTGTCAGCTTGCGCTCGGCCTCGTATCGGCGACAGGCTTCTTCTTCAAGCTCTTCATTCTTCACTTTGACCTGTTCTTCTAACTGAGCAATCTGTGTCTTCAGCTCTTCTTCTCGCTCCTTGCGCTTGGTCATAGTGAGATCCCAGTGTTCTCTGAACTTGGCTAGCTTTGTGTAGGCCCTTTCCAGCTCTTGCTTCTTGGTGGCCAACACACTACTAACTGAGTCTACATCTAACTCTAGACGCTTCTTGGTCTCAGTCAATTCCAATAGCGTAGTCTTCAGATGTTTCAGAGTTTCAGCCTGCTGCTTGGAAAAGTATCCTGTTTCAATCTTTTCATGCCGAAGCTGGGCATTCTCCTGCTCTAGAGCCTCTTTAGCCCTTGCTAGCTCTTCTTTCTCCGCCATCAGCTGCCTGAATACCTGTATATCCACTGTGGTAGGCTCCTCTACTGGAGAAGGATGCAATGGCTGAACCGCTGGATACGGCATAAGGAACTTCACAGCTCGCTCACGAATCCACTCCACATATGGGCTAGGAACTCGAGTATCCCCTCTGCTACCTGAAAGCTTCCCTCTCTTGTGCAAGTTCTTCCAGGCTTTCTCAAGTTTGGTCAGCATCTCTTTCCCTATTGCCCCGGTGAGATACAGAGATTCCTGTATCTCCTCGGGCTTTGGCGCTCCTTGAGGTACGTACCCAAATTGCTTGATCAATAAGGAAGGGTTGTAGTTGACACAACCTTTCCTTCCTATTAACGGAACATTCGGGAATCCTTCGCCTTTGAGTATGACTTCAGCTCCAAATACCTCTTTATTGGTCCATACCACATTCTCAGCAGTCAATCCCATTAAGCGCTCGGGCCATCCTAGAGAATTGATAGAGGTGACAAAAGGGCCTGACTTAGGCATATGACTGGTGAACCACCTGCATAGGAGAGGTACACAGCAAGACACATTCCTTCCTCGTCGCTTTTCATTCTGGTAGTGAGTTGAATGGTGGATATCTCCCAGCAAAGTAGGAACTGGGTTCTTTGCAGCCAAAATATAGAAGGCATCAGAATCAACAAAATCAGGAATGTTCGGGAACAACACGATGCCATAAACACATACAGCAAGGATAACGTCAAAAACATCCCAGCTACCCTTCTGGGCATATTCTCGAGCCTTCTCCACTAAGACATCCAACGGAAATCCCCATACGTCTCCTCTTCTGATCATCTTCCCAGACAGCTCAGACTCTTTCAAGCACAGGATGGCAGAAAGCTCAGCCAGCTTAGGCTCAGCGTCCGTACGATAAAAAGGCATCTGCTCACGGATCGGTATATCCAGAAGTGCAGAGTACTCCTCCAGGGTAGGAGCCAAAACGAAGTCGGGAAATACAAAACACCTGAGCTCCGCGTCGTAGAACTGTAACAGAGTATAGATGTCGCTGGTCTCGTAGGCAGATGGCTGATAAACGTAGGTCAGAATCCTCCCATATCTCTTTCTGAAGTCACCCATTCCCCTCTTTTTAGCAATACCAATCAATTCTAACAATAGACTGATATTCGGCGACGGAAACTTATAGGGCAATACTCTCTTCAGGTTTTCCATGTCTTGCTAGGAACAAACACCAGAACTGGAAGGGAAAATATGTACCTGCAATACACACACGTTAGTTGAATGCAGATGGTAATGCAATGATGCAATATGATAAATAATGCAATCTGTGAACACAGGGGCTATGCTGTAGCCTGAAGAGGAATATCTCTGTGATCAAGAACAGAAAACCAACACGGTCATCAGAACTTCAGGACACTAACTATCATCTGATACTCAAAATATCAATCCCCTGGTAAGAAAACCATCTGAACCTCTGTATCTGACGAGAATACCATCTGGTAATAACCTCAACCTCAGATAAGAAACCCATCTGACCCAAACAACACACCTGGAGATGAATCAAGAACACCATCTGATAAAGGTACTGAATCATGGTTTCTGAAGGCCAGTTTTCCTGCAATAACCCAGTCCCTCTCACAGGTGGGATAGACCTAATCCACGGACAAAGGTACGGCATCCTATGCGGTCATCAGCGTCACAGACTTTCATGAATGACGATACGATTCCCAGAAGGAGTGGCATCATCAAGTCATGAAGAGGCCTCACTTAGCTGACTTCCAAATGATCGGTCCCCAGAGTCGACAACCCTCACGTCTGGACTCCCCTCAGATCCTTAGGACCGGAAAGGAACACCTCTGCAAGAATCTCGTCTGAGCGCAGATTTTCGTAGGGAACTGTGCCTGCTCAGCAGACAGGTTCGTCTACTACTTCTCCGCAACTATATCTAGGTGTGTACTCAAGCCCAGGTCCGGCTTTTCACTCACAGTAACCTCCCTTTGCCCACAGCAATAATCATAATAATATAATGCTGGAAAATAAATGCGGAAAGGTAAAGGTACAGAAAAGTAAAGTGCAGAAAAGTAAAACACAATATGCACAACACCCAATAAATAAACACCCAAGCGCTAGGATTGACTCGCGTAGGGGATGGGAAACGGTCCCAGCATAAGGGATGGGAAAAGTCCCTAGATGCTATAATCCCCAGCAGAGTCGCCAGCTGTCGCTACTGCGAAAATCGGCGCCGGCTTGACAGGAGAGTCGCCACCGTGCGTTATTTATCCCTCAGAGCGGGAAAGGAAACGCTCGAAGTAAACCTCGCAAATACGGGAAAAGGTATGGTCATCGCAACCAAAACCTGGATTCGGGAGTCGGTTACGCAAGGGGAAGGTATTAGCACCCCTCACGTCCATCGTACTCGATGGGATCCACGCTTGGTGTTTATAAGGAAAAGGGTGTGTTATCTATCTACGCTAATGGCTGGTCGGAAAAGAAAATAAAAGGACAGGACTCGACAGAACATACGGTGTTCTGGGCCTACGTATTCCCTCGTGCAATGGGAAAGTCAGAGTCAACGTAGTTCGACTTCCTACGTCTAAACGGGGAAAAGGTTGCTCGCCAGGACATCGCGTCCTGTGCCTACGTACTTCCACACAGTATGGAAGATCAGAGCAAACGTAGTTCGACTAACTACGGGTAAACAGGGGCTCTCACACAGCAGTGAGAAAACAAACTGGTCCTAAAGGCTCGGGAACCTACAACTACGATCTGGTCTCAAATGCGCTCGGGCAAGAGAAAGGGATAACAATCAATCGTTAGCGGGAAAGTCTCGATCGCACAACCGCGAGAGAGCAGCGGTTAGTCGTTAATGTGCTCGCTAGGATATCGCATCCTATGCCTACATATCTTCGTCTGGTACGAAGAATCAGAGCAGCTGTAGTTCAGCTAACTACGGATCAAGCTACTCAAAAGCTCCTACAGAAAGGAAAGGGAAACTCTAAAACTATAGCGGAGAAACAGGGGAATCTACCTACTGCTATCACACCTGGTTGACCATCCTAATGTCTATCATAACAACTCCGCAGCGGAGAAGTCAGAGCTCCTAAGGGATCATGGCAACAGGACTAAACCACAAACAAGAAACTGCAAAGTAAAGGAATACTGAAAATATGCATGAATGCAACAACTAAACAAACAAAGCGCAAAGGCCGCAAACCACAAAGGCAAGGGAGCTCAGCTCTACCGAATACCAACAAGCAAAGCCACGCAATAACAAACAAGCAGAAGGAGGACCACCTCAACTTCTCATGCACACAAAGTCTACTTCTAGGATGCACCTACTCAGAACTATCTAGATGAATACCTAAGTCTAATGCAACACAACATCATACAAGTCAAACAACACCAAGAGACTAACCCTGAGCAGGGCCTCCACCTATAAAACAAGAAGCTACTCCTGGGCAAGGCCCCTAACAAACCTGAAACAAGCTCCTAACCTATCTCTTAAACAAAACTCTATACAGCACCCTAAGCAAAGATCTAAGCAACAATTCTAATCAAAACCCTAAGCAAGAGGAATCAATCCCAGTCTCCAAGCTTCAGAACAAACTTACCAGAGAAAGGGAGCTAAGCAGACAAGCTCATAGTGCCTTCCTCAGGAAAGTACCAGGAGGTTACTACTCAGGAGTCATATCCTATGCGGCTCGACAACTGTGATCAGTTTACATTCCTCCTCAGGAGAAATTAAACTCACATGAAGGCTCCGGCATCACTGGATACTTGAGAAATACCTATATGCACTATGGGAACTAAGTGAACAGACTCATAGGACCTTCCTCAGGAAAGTACTAGGAGGCTGACACTTAGGAATCGTATCCTACGTGGCTCAACAACTGTGATCAGTTTACATTCCTCCTCAGGAGAAATTAAACTCACAAGTTGGCTCCAACATCACTGGATACTTAAGAAATCCTAGATAAACTAATGGAACTAAGTGAATAGACCCAGAGGACCTTCCTCAGGAAAGTACTAAGGGGCTTCCACTTAGGAATCGTATCCCATGTGGCTCAACAACATGTGATCAGTTTACATTCCTCCTCAGGAGAAATTAAACTCACATGAAGGCTCCGGCATCATTGGATACTTACGAAAGAGGTGAGAGGAAAGAATGAAAGTCATTCATAGTGCCTTCCTCAGGAAAGTACCATAAACTCCCTTCAAACTTCAGGATCTCGAACCTCACAAACAGACAACAAGCTCCTAGACTAAGCCTCAATCCACTGCATCCTTGCAAGCTCCAACAGGACCTCAATCAGCTCCCACCTTCAAGAAGAACCCACAGGCCAAAAAACCACAAGAGACTATCTCTGAAGTTCAACCACAGTTGAACTTCAAAGTCAGAAGTCACCAAGACTTCTCCTATCTTCAGGCTCAGACAAATCACATCAGAACATCCTACAAAAATCTATCAAAAATCTAATGGGAGACCTACATGGCTCTAGGATAACATACTGAAAAATCAGAACAAAATTCAACACCAGATGAAAGAACTAAAATCAGCAACACCGACATATCCACAAACCAATTTATTCAACATCATTAACAGTGAAAAAATGCAATTAAAATGAAAATGCATGATTAAGCTAATGTTTCTGCACTATAAAATTCTACACTGAATTACGAGTCTACAGAAAAAAGAACGGAATTATTTGACTAAATCTACTATTTTTTATTAATTTTCTAATGACATGTATGCACTAAAGATATTAAAAACATCAATTAAATGGAAAATATACAAACAAAATAACAAACAAAAATAAAATGTCATTTTTATTTTTATTTAATTTTCTAGGAATTATGATGTAATGGTAGAAAAAAGAAGAGTTAAAAAAACAATTATTTTCATTTTATTATGATATTTGCAATACAAGAAAATATTAAAAAAGAAATTAACAACTAAAATTGAAATAAACTGGAGGGGGGTTCAAACAGCAAGATTTATGAGTTATTAATGCATTGGGCCCTAAAGATGGGGGTGCTAACAGCATTAGGGCGCAGGGCCCAAGTTTATCCAAAACAACTAACAAACACAGAAAGAATAAAAATGCCTGGGGGTGCTGTTAGCAGCTTTTTCAGTTATTGTTATATTGGGCTTACGCCCAGGGGGTGCCGATAGCATGAGGGCTTAAGGCCCAGATCCAATCACTCTGGTTTCTCACACAGGGGGGGAGGAATTGAGCAAACGGGGGGTATTGGCAGTAATACGCGCTTGGGCTTAGCCCAATACCCCAACCCTAACCCAATTATCTGCTGAACAAAACCAAAATCCTCTCCCAAACCCTAACACTGTTCATCAATACTGAGCTAGCCGCTTCGTCATCTTCCTCCTCTCCCTCACGCTCTCTCTGCAACTCGGTTCCAGGAAGAAAAAGAAACCAAACAAAACTTCAAACGCCTCACCACGCTCAAGCGAATCAACACTATAACCTCAACCTCAGCACCCTCTCATATTCAACACAAATTGAACCCAAACCCTAACCAAACAATTTACCCTAACCGAGGCTACGTTCATCAATTGCAATGAAGATACAACAGAGAGAAGACAAACCTGGGTTTACGCGAGGGGAACGAGGGATCTTTGAAGATCTATGTATGTTTGCTGAAGCTTTGATGGCGCGAAGAACACCTCGTAGTGACGAACGACGCTAAGACCTTGATGAAGATTTCCCAAGCCTTGGAACTGATGGATCTTGTACAGATCTGGGGACGTATTAGGTGGTTGCTGTTGAAGGTTGTTGATGGATTCACGAGATTCTTGATGATGATGATGAACGAAGACGTTTCTGGAAATCCTTTGGATGAAGATGAAGATCGTAGAACGTGTTCTGGAAAATTTTTGAGGACGATGAAGGTCTGAGCGAGTTCTGGTGAAGCGATTCTTGAGGTGCGACGAGGATGGATGGATTCTGGGGATTGACTTGAGGTTTCCGGTGAGGCTTGGATTTTCCGGTGAGGAGAAGATGAAGGTGGACAGAGGAGCAAGATGAAGATTGGGGCGTTTCTGGAGATTCTGGGCGTGAAACGAACTCCGGCGAGCCGTTGCGGTGGCCGGAAGACGTTGGGGGTCACCGGCGGTGGGAGGTTACGGCGGATGCATGGCCGCCGGTGGGTTTGCTGGTGAAGCTCAGGCGATGGCTGGACGGTGACAAGTGGCGCGCATGCACAGAGAGAGAGAGTGGGGGCCAGCTGGGGGGGCACGTGTGTGAGCGTGAGAGCTTCTGATTGTGTGGTGGGTCCTCCTGAGTGGGACGCGTGTGGCCCTTTTATATGCTGCCAAGTGTCCCTTTGGCCAAAAACCTGCACAAAAAAAGCATTGGACTGACTAGATGTTAGGCCTCAGAAAAAAAACACTCTAGCCCACACGAAAATGACAACAAAAACTGTAAAAAACTGGATTAAAACTTACTTAAAGCTAAATGATCATTAAAGCCTAATTAACTGACTAAATCAAAAATTAACTATCTTAATCCTAATTAAATCTAAGAAAATGATTAACCTAATTAAACTCTAAAAAGAAGGATTAAAACTCTAATTAACTCTATATCAACCTAATTAAATCTAAAAAATGATTAAGATCTAATTGACTCTAAACTTCTACTAATTTTCTATTAAAATTCTAATATTATTTAATATCTATTAAAATCTATCATTAATAAAAGAAAAAACTATATTATTTTCTATATTATCTAAAAAACAATTAAACCTATTTTAAAATCTATACAAAATTCTAAAAATGATTTAAGAACAATTAAACCTATTTTAAAATCTATACAAAATTCTAAAAATGATTTAAGAACAATTAAACCTATTTTAAAATCTATAGAAAAAATTCTAAACTATTAACATCTATTAGTAATAAAAGAAAAACTATATTCCCCTTTTTCTTTATTATTCTAAAAACTATTTAAAATCTTATTTATTCTAAAAATCTATTTAAAAATTCTATAAAATCCTAAAAAGAGAATTAAACTATTAAAAAAATACAAAAACTCTATTTAAATTCCAGAAAAATCTATAAAGCCTATCTAAAATTCACAAAAGTCTATTAAACCCTAAAAATGCAGATGAATGCAAATGACCGCCGTAAAAGAGCGCACGAGACCAGATCGAATCGAACAGAGATCCCCGGGCATCAGAATATCCTCAAAATCACTGTGCAAGCTAAAAATCACCGAGGAGCGCACAATTTCCCGAAAATAAAACCCTGGTGACCTGGACTGGGTCTGCCATCTCTGATAGACAAAAATCAAGCTGTAAACTCTGATATCCCCTGTTTGCACAAAAATCATGTGTCTGAGCTGCGAATATGAATTTAAACCACGAGTCAGATAGGAGAATCGGTTGGTCAAATTTTAGGGTGCAACAAAGGGTGAAGAAGAAGTGACTATCCCAGAGCAAAAGGATAAAAGTTAAGGATAAGTACGGTCTAACCATACAAGTAAGCTCCACAATATAAGTATTTTTCCTTTAAATTAGGCCTTGATCAAAATAAGTCTTCAAAAGAGAACTTCAAGTACCCAAAATCCAAGGTTTGATATCACAAGCTTCCAAGCATAGGTTAGGATCCTAATTCTAGGTCCAAAGTTCCATGTCCAATGCAAAGGATAGTAACCATAATCTACTGTTAAGAGAACAAGTTTATTAGGGGTTTAAGCTTTTATTAATGTTTTTGGTCCCAATGGACAAAGAAAAAATGGCGGAAGCATAAACAATAATATGATATAAGATGATAATAATGGAGCATAAAAATAAAAGAGAGATAGGGAGCAAGAAAGAAACATAAACAAAATTAGTATAATAATATTGTTAGTGAGTTAGTGATTAGTTGTTAGAAAAAATGATCAATAATGGTCAAATAATGAACTTATACCAAATTTAATGAAGACTCATTGGAGGATTGATAAAATCAAAGCCTCCTAACAACAAGTTTCATAAGTAATGGAACCAAGACAAATAATCAACCATACTTGGACTTTCAAACATAAGTTTGAGCCACGAATGATCATTTTCTGATACGGGGCAATTTAGCGCTATGTTAAGCAATCATAATCGGGCTTATGTAGAAGCCATGACTATTTGAGGCTGGTCAATAAAAATGTTTGTACTAATGTATGCCAGAGAGGCAATATGTAGATCATCCTCTGAAAGCAATACCGTACAAAAAGAAAATAGGTAACAATCTCATCTTCATCAAAAACTAAAGTAAGTTCCAATGATATTGAAAATTTTCATCGATAAAAAAATGAGAGATAGATGAAGAAATGCCAAATTGAACCACGCAAAGATGTAATCCAAGGCAAAGAACAAAATGAAATGGAACGGAAAGGAAATGGAACCAAAATAGTCCCAAAAACAAGCAAAAATCACATTCTGGACACTAGTTAATCGATTAACCATTTGCACGTGCAAATGTGTTAATCGATTAACACTGCTAAGACAGCAAAAAATTTGAAAAACAAATTCAGCATTCATGATCCAACCATTTTTTCAAACATCTCATGATCATGAATGAGAATTAGCATGAAAATTCAAGTAAAACAACAGCAAATTTCACCAATAAAACACAATTTGCAAGATCCGAAGGTCAAGCAACAAGAATCAACAATTGATCACATTGTGGAAGATGGATCAAAAACAACAATGGTGGAATGAGGTTTTACCACTTCAAATCTGAAATTGCTTCAAATTAACTTCAACAACCACACTCCAAAGCTTTGATCTACTGAAATTGATGATGAAAAAGTGACTGGATGAAGGTTTTAGTTCAAAGATTAGTAAGTTCCAATGAAGAACTTACTAACTTTCAAAAGAAGAAAGAACTTTGCTGAATTTTGTATTTGGAGAGAATTGAGAGAGTCAAGAAGAAATTTGACAAGGTGAATTTGGCTATCAAAAGCTTGAAGAAAGAATGAAATAAAGTCTCTATTTATAGAATTTAGGCTTGAAAATTTTGGTGGTTTGGAATTTGGTTTGGAACCAAAATTAGGCTTGGAATTTGAATTTGGAGGCAAAATCAAGATTAAATGGTGATTAGTGAAGGTGTATGGTGGGAATCAATTATGATGAGGTAGGAGAATTAAAATGAAGTGGTCTAGAATATTCTCATGATGAAATATTTGAAAATTGGTGCCAAAATGCTGCAGAATTTGAATTTGGCTCATTTTCACAAAAAACGCACTGGTTAATCGATTAACCATTTGCATGTACAAATGTGTTAATCGATTAACACAGTGAAAAAGTGTGAAAAATGACCTTTTGATGTATTGCCTTGGCTCTGGCTCGATTCTTTTGACTTGTCAAAGAAGGCATGGAAATAAACACATGAACCTTGGAGTCTCTTGAATAATAGTCAATCAAATCGGTGGTGACTCTTCTATTTTTTCCGTCAGGTGTTTTTCGCAGTTGCGACACTTGTCACTTGCCTTCATTTGTTTTCAAGCATCTTTTCTTACTTTAATAGTCTATCAAGCCCACAAATATGGATCTTTAACCGTCTTTGACTCCCTTTGCTTTTGAATACCTCATTGAAAGTCTTTATTTTTTAATTTTGGAAACCTTCCAACTGTATTAAAAAATAAATGACAAGGTCAACATAATTGTATCTTTGAGATGGTACAATTTCACTCCTTACCTTATCACAATTCAAATGATAGTCATAGGCCTATGTAATTGCTCCCTTACTACTACTAGTATATATAATAGGAACCTCCACCTCAAACTAAATTATTTGTGTCATAGTTTCTAAAATTTGCATTTCCATGTCTTTACTCTTACTCCCTTTCATTGACTCACTTAAAGTAATATGTTGAGTGAGAACGGTAAAATTTACCATTTTGAAAATTTTATCAGAGTTTAAAAACAAAAATTTAGATTATTTGGTGAGGACAATGTTCATATAAAATGATTATGCTTGTAGAGCAGTATATACACATTAACACCTCAATTAGTACATAATATGATAATAGATCTGTTGCACCCTAAAATTTGCCCACCAGTTTTCTAGCTTTGACTGGCTTTTGCTTCGTTTTCATCTGCATATCATTTAGGTTGCATTTTGCCCGTGTTATCGGTCGGATTGAATTTATCAGGATTTTAGTCGCTTTGCTCGCGTTTCAGGCGATTCAAATCAATTCAAACAAGAAGTTCAGTATCAAAATCGAGCGAGAGTCGCTCTTGTCACTACTGCAAAAATCGGCGCCGGCTATGACAGAAGAGTCGCCACAGTGTGTTATTTATCCCACAAGAGGGAAAGGAAACGCTCGAAGTAAACCTACCGCAAAGATGGGAAAGGAATGGTCATCGCAACCAAATTCCTGGATTCGGGAGTCGATTACGCAAGGGGAAGATATTAGCACCCCTCACGTCCGCCGTACTCGACGGGATCCACACTTGTTTTTCTGGTACGGATTGTATTCTATCTACTCTAAAGGTCTGGGTTAAAAGAGAAAAGAAAATGACTCGGCAAAGTATCGCACTTTATGCCTACGTATTCCCGTCTGGAACGAGAAATCAGAGTCAACGTAGTTCGCCTACCTACGGAAAAGGAGGGGAAGGTTGCTCGCTAGGATACGACATCCTATGCCTACGTACTTTCATACAGCATGAAAAATCAGAGCAAACGTAGTTCGGGCTACGGAAGACACAAGCTTGTCTGACTGTTTTTTATTACCTTCAAAAAGGGGTTTTCTTGATTAAGAGTCCAAACGGACAAAAATGACACTTTGATGTTTGTTTTGAATCTTTTACGAAAGAAGTGTTTTTTAGTTTATTTGCAATCTCTGACGCACTAGAGACTATGATTTGAGAGTGACTACGTCGCGTGTCACCCAAAGGGTGCCACACTAAGCAGCCAGACTACTGGAAAGAAGCTCTCCAGCAACCCTTTCTCAAATAGCTTAAGGCTCGTAACGTACGACATCGATTAACCTTATTACTGTATTTTTGAGTTGTTTTGAGATAAGAAGAGAAAGAAGCTCTAAAAGCCTAGGGTTGAAAAGGGAATAAAAACTAACCTAATGTTGTCATGCATGGATAAGAATCCTAATGTCTGTCATAATTCCCTCCTGCACAGAGGAAATCAGAGATCCTAGGGGATAAACAGAAAAGAAAGCAAGCAAATACAGTAAAATGCATGCAATGCAGCAATACAAGCGAGGCAAGGGAGTCCCGCTCTACCTCGAACCTGGGAAAACAACAGGCAAAGTGAATCAACATTCACTTCAAACCTAAGGTGCAAGCCGTACAAGCCAACAAACAATACAGAGAAAACCAAAAAACCACAGCAGAGGAGGCAGCCCAAGCAGCAGCACCAAACTCCTACAGCAACCAGCATCTCTAAACAGCAACAGATGATCTTAACAGCAAAACGTTGACAGCAGCAACCTTCATCTTCATGAATAGCTCCTATCTTCAAGTTCCACTAAACCTTCAATCTTCAACAAGCACCAAGCTTCAACAAGCTTCAAACTTCAACAAGCAACCAGCTTAAACCAGCAAACTTCAACCAGTAAACAGCTTCAACAAGCTCCTAACTTCATCTTCAACAAGCAGCAAAACCCTAGCTTCAACAAGCAACCAGCTTCAACAAGCACAAACTTCATTCTCAATAAGCTTCAACAAGCAACCTCCAAGGGAGAATCAATTAGCAAGATCAGGTTGAAATGTTAAGTAACTCAATGACAACCAAAGGAAGCCACTAAGAACTTAACATTATAAGAGAATGGCATCCTCAAAGTTCTACTCTTAAAGCATGCCACTCATACCTCCAAAGGAGAGATGTGACTTTTTTAAGAGTACTTTATTTCATTGGATTGAATGGAGATGAACAATATACTCCATGTTTGAAGAAAGAAACAAAACTAGTCTAATGCTCTTCCTAAAACCCTAGTTTCCCTAAGCTCCTGACAAGCACTCCACAAGAGGACAAGGCTTCATCTCCAAGCTCCTTCAAGCTCTCCAAAGCATCCTCAATTGGTCTTCATCTTCATCCAAAAGCAAGAGCACCACCACTTAAGTCTAATGGGAACTACTGAGTTAAACTAGTCAAGTTAGTGCATTAGAAACACCTAAATGTTAGTCTTAAACTAAATCTAATTAAAATACTAAAAATGATTGTAAAATCCTACAAAACATTCTAAGGGTTCCTAAACCTCTTAAGAATATCTCATACAAAAATCAGGGGATTAACCATTCATTAAGACCTAAAACTATGCCCTAAACCTAAGGGTACTATCCTAAAACCCTAAATCTACACCACCTAAAGTTTAGTATTCAAAAAAACCTAAAATCATCTCACAAAATTATGATAAAATTACTAGGGGTACATGCACATCTAAGCTAAATAACCCAAAAAGAATCACATAAAAAATCCACACCAATCTCCCATACTAAAATCAGAAAAATCATGCATCAAACATATTCAAAATAAAACCAATTAAAAAACAAAAAATTAAATTAAATTCTAAAATGCATGAAAAAATTAATCTCTCAATTTCCTAAAATTCTAAACTCTTTCAAGAGTCGGGGGAAAAAAATCTAACCTAAAAAGACTAATTTTTCTATTTATTATGATTAAAATCCTAAACTATATGAAACATGTAAAATAAAAGAAAAACAAATAAAATTAATAAACCTGCGTTGCAAATAGTAATGATTCTATGTTGTTTCTTCAGACTGGGACCAAGAGGGGGGTGCACGTATCAAATACTAACTAAGCCCAAACCACACTAAAACGAGTCAGGAAAATAAAATGGAAATTGGAAAATATTTGTGGCAAATAGCAATCCTTTTTAGTTCAAATCAGACCATGGGCCTAAACTGGGGTGTGTATAGCAACAACTCACCAAAGCCCACCCAAACTTGAATAAATGAAACGATGCGTTTCATCTTGATTCACTTTCTCTTCAGAAATCCAAACAAATCCTGGTCGTGGGTTCATGCTTCTAGTCAAAGGTCAAACCAGATCCAATGGATGAAACATCATCTTCCCCAAATAATTCAAATTGAGAGAGAAACTCAGACGGTGGCCTGAGCTACATCGCCACCGTCGTCTCCGGCGAGGGGGTTACAAAATCTCACCACACACAACATCTTAATACCCAATCCCACTCAAAATCATCCCCTGAGCACGAATATGATCTCCAATTTTATTGATTCTACCTCTATCCTCAAAACTGATACAAGTTTCAGAAAACCACCCAATCTTGATTGTCACGATTCTTGCAATTATTGGTCTTAATCTCATCTACACCTCTCAGGCTTCAATTCTAGCTATCTAACCACCATTAATACCTCAAGAATCAGGAGTTATGTGCTTCAACAGAATTCTTGCCATGCCTAGTTTGGTCTCTAATTGTTTAATTCTTGTGCCTAAATCCTTCTACCTAGTGTCAATAACCTAGCCACAGGTTCATTTCTATGCAACTCCCTATAAATCAAGCCAAAGTTTGAAAGTTACAAACTTGGTATAAATGGATGAACAGAGGGTGATTTTGCTCGATTCAAGCTCTAATCTTCTCCAGAATCACTCAAGAACCACTTCCCAAGCTTCTCCAATGATCAATTTTCCTTGAACTTCCCTCTATCTCCAAACCCGATTCTGATATGCAATGAAGAAATTTCAATGGCTTCCTCTCGATTCTCTTCACTTCTTGCCCAAAAAACTTGCTGAATACATTGCAATGAATATATAGAGTGTGTTAGAACACTCTAGAACTTTCTGTAACTAACCAAATGAGAAATTGAATTTCTCTTGCTCTTGAAAATCTCATATGTGCAGCTCGTGTTTTGCTCTGTTCTTGGCCTTGATTTTGCTTGAATTTCTCACCTCATGACATTTAGAATTGGATGGGAGTGATATGCTCCTTGTTTCTGATCCAAAGGCAATGAATTGGTTATGTTACTTCACCTTGAAGTTACCAAATGGAAGTGAGTGAAATTGGACCCAAATGCAAAATGTAACAATGTCATCACTCTTAAAATGTTGTTTCTGATTAATTTGACATATAACATGACTTTGTTTGGCCATAAATCAAGAAATCACATTTTTTGGCCTTTTAATGACTTTAATTTCCTTCTTTCAAAGCCATTTCAAATGACCTTTTGATGTAAGGCAAACCAAACTCTCATGACCACTTGGTTGCACTCAAAATATCATTTTAAACAAGTTCCATGTTGAACAAATTTCCATTTGAAGCTTGCAAGTTGGAGTTATGGACCTATAATTGAGAATGACCTATAATCTCACTTTCCCAAAATACCCCTGACTTGTAAACCTCATAACTTGAGTTCTACAAATCAGATGGAAGACTTTTAGTACATTTTAAAAGCTAAGATCATGAGGAATAACTTTCATGTTCACCAAAAATCCATTTGAAAGGGAAAAAGTTGCTTAGAAGTCAAGTGACTTTCACAGATAAATTTCATAGTTGTCTAATGACCTGTAACTTGTCTGGACCATAACTTGAGTTCTATAAATCCCCTTGAGGACTTCTAGTACTCAAGTTAAAGGTATTGAGATGCTATACAAGTTTCATGTTGGCCAAAGATCCATTTGAAACTTGTATTTTGACTTATGTGGCTTTGAAGTTAGGCACTAAACAGTGGATTTTACACTGAAACCCTAATTTAGCAACTTCCCACATCCTTGGTTCTTCTTTGCTTGATCTTGGCACAACACCACACATGTATCAACATACCAATCCATGAACCCCATGACCTCAAAGTAGGCTTTGATGCTCTTCAATTACTCAATTGACCTAGGATTGACCCAGATGAAACCCTAGTTGACTGCACCTCAATTGTGACTCTTGTACTTGAATCAATGACTTGTCTCAGCTTCAATAGGGCCCTCTAGGCATCCCATGAGATCCATACACATCTCAGATTCACATCCCATGTTCCACATCCCACTGATGATACTCAATATTCCTCAAGATAGGAGCAAAACCCAGATGTAGGCACTCAAACTTCTCAAGACTTCAAATCACTTCTTGATGGCCTGGATGACCTCTCATACTTGGATAAGACCTCTTGCTAGGCTCTTTTGATAAGAATCACACTTGATCCCCTGTTGGATGCATGCTATGCTATGATATGCCAATGATTAGAACTATGTGAATGATGTAACTATGCAAATGAAATGCAATGAAACATAAATCAGGTAAGAAAAGGTTGAGCAAATTTTGGGGTGCAACAGCTGCCCCTATTCAAACGGCTTGGACCCGACTGGGTGAAGAGCGAACGACCTTCAAACAATTGGGGTACGAGACGGTTGAATACCAAGGAACCCGAAAATTTGCCAATCGTAGAAATAAACTGCACAACTGCTTGGGGAACGACATCCACCAACTGAATCTGGTTGTTACGGCAACAACCGATCAAACGTCTGATAATAATTCTGATTTCAACTTCAACCACCTATGTAACGCCACAGGTACTGAACAATTTTTGCAAAAACACCTTCGTCCACAACTGGACTAACCTTGTCAACACAAGAAGAGAAACAAATTCGTTAACACGAATAGAGATTCTGTCGTCACAGGAGTAACCTTGTCCACATCTGGACCCAAATTTCGTCAAATCACGAATAAATGCAATTCTATCCACGTCAAGACTCACATTTCGTCAACCCGAAGAAATCTCAACAACACAGGAATAGAACTTTGTCCAAGTTAGGACGCTTGTTTCGTCAATACGAAGAAATCCCCTCAACAAGAGCAAAACTTTGTCCACGTTAGGACGCACACTTCGTCAACACGAAGAAATCCCATCATAAACTTGTCCACGTTAGGACTCCACATTTCGTCAACACGAAGAAATCCCGACGACTTCGCTGGGGATGAGTTGTTCGCATCTCGTCAACACGAGGAGATCCTATCAACATATGCAATAAAATCTTATTTGCGTCTCGTCAACACGAGGAACTCCTATCAACATAGGAATAAATTGTCCACGTCAGGACTCACATCTCGTCAACACGAGGAAATAAACTTGTCACCATGAAGAGAAATAAATTTGTCTACATCAGGATTCCATCTCGTCAACACGAAGAACGGTAAACTTGTCCACGTCAGGACTCACATCTCGTCAACACGAGGAAATCCTATCAACATAGGAGTAAATTGTCCATGTCAGGACACCGTTTCGTCAACACAAAGAAAGATAAATTTGTCCACGTCAGGACTCGCGCATCTCGTCAACACGAGGAACTATAAACTTGTCCACGTTAGGACGCACATTTTGCCAATACGAAGAAAGATATCTGCTGGGGATAAATGGTCCACGCCAGGACATCATTTGGTCAACACGAAGAGTAATCAATTTGTCTACGTCAGGACTTCACATTCCGTCAACACGTAGAAATCAAATCTGCCCATGTTAGGACTAGCACATCTCGTCAACACGAGGAAATAAATCTGTCCATGTTAGGACGCACACTTCGCCAACACGAAGAAATCCCGTCAATACAAGAATAAATTGTCCATGTCAGGACTCATATCTCGTCAACACGAGGAACTCCTATCAACATAGGCAATAAAATTTTGGCGACTTCCGGGGAAATACTTCTGTCAACCAGTAGGAAAATACATTTGTTTATCCATACGGGAAGATACTCTGAATACAGTTTCTCTGCTTATCTCTGTAGTAGCTAACTTCATTGGTCCCAACCCACAAACCTTTTAGCGCCGACGTGACAACGACTTTGAGGAGGACTCTACTGGGGATATTTGGAAACCAAACTGCCAGACGCATGTTTCGATAACCGGAGGCAGCTTCTGAAATTTTGATTCACGAAACCCTTTGACGCTGACGTAACAGCAAATTTGAAGAAAATAATCCGCTGGCCGAATAAGAGAAACTTCAACAAGCAACTCTGTGGGGAAAATAATAAGATGAACCATATCATCACATGTCTCACGGCGAGACCTCAAATATCTTGTAATAGAGCTGAGCTAGAACTCCATACTCCTGCTGAGAAAACACACCTGAAAGCAAAAGGTTAACCAACCTGATTTATGTTTCAAAATGTGTATGTTTGAAGATGGCGTAATGCTCCGTACGGCACGGAAATGCTACGCGTTTGAGTAGATGCAAATATGACGATATATGCAAATGCAAATGCAGGCTCAAGCCGCCGGGGCCACTCTGATAATGACGTCTCAACAACGTAAATGTTGAGGATAAAGCCAACTCCGCTGGGGAGAACAAGTATCATAAGGTATTTTGGTAAAATAGATGCCGGAAACACAGTCAACTTTGACGGGGAGAGATTAAACATCAATTTCCACTGGGAGGAAAGAACAAACACCCTGCTAGTGAACAAACTTAGTTGGGGAAGAAGCGACACTTCTGGGCAAAGCACACTGTCTGGGCACAGTTTACACATTCAGAGTTACCACTCCGCTGGGGACAATCATCCCGACGGAGGCAAGACGACCTGTGGGAAGAAAACCATCCTTCGTGGATATAAACCTTTCGAACCAACAACTTGGGTAACTATTGCGGGAATCTCCCATGCTGGAGATTGAACGTGCACATCTTCGATTTGCTGAGGAGCGCAACCTCTGCAGGGGACATTGATTTTGACTTGCTGGGGTTAATCCTATGGACGGATTTCCATGAGGACACTCTCCTGGGGAAAATAAGTCCCTCCTTTGAGAAGGGATAACTGTCATTTCAACTCTCTGGGGATAAGCTGCGACTAGCTGAGGAATGACATCAACTGGAGTCAGGTCTTACGTCAAGCGACCTTGGCTGGGGAATACAATTCCTGACTGTTTGCTCCAAAGGTAAGAACCCTGCAAAACACAAACGAGACAAAACAGGCATATACAACAGAATCTATCCGGGTTAGCATCTGTGACATTACTTCAGTCAATTCGAAGTTTTAGCAATCATTGGCAAGGGCCAGCAAGATTATGTAAGTGGAAGTTTATCAAAAACATTAGCGTCTTTCACAAACAAAACAGTAAAGAACAAACATCAAGTACTTAATAACATGTTTTATTGATAACGGGCCTCTGAATAGGCAAAGTTTTATACACTGGATGCAACTCCTGATAAGAGGAAGTTACGCACAAACACACATAAACATATGCACAAGAAGCATAAAGAAAATACAAAACAATATTTGTATACATGTCAGCAACGTGGTACAGACAAACACCATGAGCTGATCCTCCTATGACTCGCCTGACTCTGCGCTTTCTCGGTACTCGATCTTCGGAAGAGATTGTTTTTAGATAGACGGCCCCCAGGTACTCCCAAACCACTAAGCAACGCCGTATCAAATCCGGACCGCAGTCATTTGCTTTTTCAATCCCTAACTTTTGCGTGAACCGCCCTTTGCGGGTTTTCAATTCAACGGGATACCCTTTTTTTCCGAAGTCGCCCTTTTCAGGTTTTCGACTTCGCGGGTGTACATCTTTTCAATTTTATTCCTAACTTTTGCCCGAACCTTTTATTTATTTTTTATGGTTCGCCGGGATGCCCCATTTTTGCCTGGACTTTCTTTTTACTGTCCAGCGGGTCATTTTCAAGCAAAGTATTTTTTAACTGCGTCCGAATTCATAGGAGACGTAAAGTCCTCACCATCCATGGTGGATAGTAACAAGGCTCCTCCAGAGAAGACTTTTCTGACAACGTAGGGACCTTCGTAATTGGGAGTCCACTTGCCCCTGTGATCTGATTGTGGTGGGAGAATCTTTTTCAAAACAAGATCGCCCGTCTGAAAGCTTCGAGGGCACACCTTCTTGTCGTAAGCTTTCTTCATCCGGCTCTGATACAACCGATCGTATGCTAGAGAAGTCAGCCTCTTCTCATCCATTAAGCTAAGCTGATTCAGTCTATCTTTAATCCATTTTGCCTCGTCGAGTTGGACATCACGTAAAACCCTCAGGGAAGGAATCTCGACCTCCAGTGGTAACACCGCCTCCATTCCGTACACCAATGAGAAAGGGATTGCCCCGGTTGATGTGTGTACCGTTGTACGATAACCGTGCAAAGCGAAAGGTAACATCTCATGCCAGTCCTTATACGTCACAACCATCTTCTGAACAATCTTCTTTATGTTCTTATTGGCCGCTTCGACAGCGCCATTCATCTTGGGCCAGTAAGGAGAAGAGTTGTGATACTCAATCTTAAAATTCTGACACAACTCTTTCATCATTTTATTATTCAAGTTTGAACCGTTGTCGGTGATAATCCGCTCAAGGATTCCATATCTGCAGATAATATCTCGTTTGATAAATCTGGCTACCACTTGTTTGGTCACATTGGCATATGATGCTGCTTCCACCCATTTGGTGAAGTAATCGATTGCCACCAAAATGAACCGGTGTCCGTTTGATGTCGTAGGCTCAATCTTGCCAATCATGTCAATTCCCCACATCGAGAAAGGCCACGGTGATGACATCACATTCAGAGGACTCGGAGGCACATGGATTTTGTCCGCATAAATCTGGCATTTATGACACCTCTTTGCAAACTTGAAACAGTCTGTTTCCATAGTCAGCCAATAATAACCTGCCCGCAGCAGTTTTCTCGTCATAACATGCCCACCAGCATGTGTACCAAATATACCCTCATGTATCTCTTCCATGAGCAACTTCGCCTCTTTCTCGTCTACACAGCGTAGCAACACCAAGTTGTGGTTTCTTTTATACAGGACACCGTCCGGGTTCAGATAGAAATTGCCAGCCAACCTCCTGAGAGTCTTCTGATCTCGACTGGATGCTTCAGCCGGATACTCCTTGTTCTTCAGGAAATTCTGGATGTCAAAGTACCAGGGTTTACCATCAGGAGCCTCGTCAATGGCAAATATGAATGCAGGCCTATCGAGCCGAGAGATAACAATCTGGGGAGCCTCGTTCCAGAAGTTAACTTTATACATTGAAGACAATGTCGCCAGGGCGTCAGCCATTTGATTTTCTGCTCGCGGTACATGATGCAATTCCACCTTGTCAAAGAAAGGCAACAATCTCCTTGCATAGTTCATATAGGGTATCAAATTGGGCTGACGTGTCTCCCATTCTCCTTTAATCTGATTCACCACTAGAGCCGAGTCCCCGTATACATCCAGGTTCTTGATTCTCAAATCAATGGCTTCTTCCAGACCCATGATGCAAGCCTCGTATTCTGCTTCGTTATTGGTAACCGGAAAGGTCAATCAGGCGGTAAATGGGATGTGCGACCCATGAGGAGTAGTGATAATTGCCCCTATTCCGCTACCATAGGAATTTACAGCTCCGTCAAATATTAACTGCCATTTGGAACCCAACTCTGGTCCTTCGTCCGGCAACGGTTCTTCACAATCCTTCATTTTCAGGTACATGATATCCTTGTCAGGAAAATCAAACCTCATCGATTGGTAGTCCTCAACCGGCTGCTCAGCAAGGTACTCTGACAGAACGCTACCTTTAATAGCCTTTTGCGAGACATATTGGATATCGTACTCTGTTAACACCATCTGCCATCGGGCAATTCTTCCGGAGAGCGCTTGCTTCTCAAACACATATTTGATTGGATCCATCTTTGAAATTAGCATGGTTGTATGATTCAGCATGTATTGCCTCAAACGTTTGGCGGCCCAGGCTAGCGCGCAACACGTCTTCTCGAGCATTGAGTATCTGGACTCACAGTCGGTAAACTTCTTGCTCAAATAGTAGATCGCATGCTCTTTACGTCCGGTCTTGTCGTGTTGACCGAGAACACAACCCATACTTTCCTCCAGAACCGTCAAATACATAATCAAAGGTCTCCCGGCCACTGGGGGTATCAAAACAGGGGGTTCCTGCAAGTATTCTTTTATCTTGTCGAACGCCTTTTGACAATTTTCATTCCAGGTCAACACCTGATCCTTTTTCAACAACTTGAATAACGGCTCGCATGTCGTCGTTAGGTGAGATATGAACCGAGCAATGTAGTTCAACCTCCCTAAAAACCCATGCACTTCTTTTTCTGTTTTAGGCGTCGACATTTCTTGTATAGATTTTATCTTTGCAGGATCAACCTCTATTCCCTTTTCGCTCACAATAAACCCCAGCAGTTTACCCGATCTCACCCCAAAGGTGCACTTATTAGGGTTCAGTCTCAACCTGAACTTCCTAAGTCTTTTGAACAATTTCAGCAGATTAACCAAATGCTCCTCCTCTGTCTGGGATTTGGCAATCATATCATCAACATAAACCTCGATCTCTTTGTGCATCATGTCATGAAAGAGAGTCGTCATAGCACGTTGATATGTTGCCCCAGCGTTCTTCAGTCCGAAGGGCATCACTTTGTAGCAAAATGTTCCCCAGGGAGTAATGAAGGTAGTCTTCTCCATGTCTTCTGGTACCATTTTGATCTGATTATAGCCTGAGAAGCCGTCCATGAAGGAGAATACGAAGAACTGAGCAGTGTTATCAACCAGCACATCGATGTGAGGAAGTGGAAAGTCGTCTTTCGGGCTCGCCCTATTCAAATCAAGGTAGTCTACACACATTCGCACTTTACCGTCTTTCTTCGGCACTGGTACTATATTAGCGACCCATGACGGATAAGTTGTAACGGCTAGGAAACCAGCATCCCACTGTTTTTGAACTTCCTCTTTGATTTTCACAGCCATGTCTGGTCTGGTTCTTTTGAGTTTCTGCTTAACAGGCGGACATTCCTCTCGCAACGGCAGACGGTGCACAACCATGTCCGTATCCAACCCAGGCATATCCTCGTACGACCAAGCAAATATATCACTATACTCTCGCAGTATCTCAATCAGCCTTTGCTTGATATCGCTCTGCAGCGCAGCCCCTATACGGATATTTCTCACAACTTCTTCCGACCCCAAGTTGATAATCTCAATTTCCTCCTGATGAGGCAGAATGATTCTCTCCTCCTGTTTCAACAAACGAGTCAGCTCCTCTGGCAAGTCGCTGTCCTCAACAATCTCTTCCTCTGCTTGGAATACCGGGTGCTCGAAGTCGAAACGAGTCATAGGTGGTTCGTAGAAGATGTCATCTGAAATATTAGTCCTGCAAAGGAAATGGTTAAATGCTTCAAAACGCAAACAAAGCAAATAACCACGTTGCCATTTATTGTTAAAGTAAAAACAAGAAAAACAGGGATCACAATATTTGTATATGAAAAACGCCTTTATTTCATGATTAAAACAGTGCAATACACATAATCAAGTAGCCCTAAGGTAAAATCACTATGCCCCGGGTAGGACATAGGATTATTCAACAATTGACAAAACAAATCATTACTGTTTAAGAGTCACTGGGACAGTTTCCCGGATGGACCAGTTGCAGAGACTTTGTCCTGGCACGCTTGGCTTGATCCACGCGTCCATATCGCAGTCACTATCTCCGTCTTCAGGATCGGAAATAGCGTTGATTGTCTCAAAGCACACCCCGTTTGGCATAATCGTTATCGGTCCCTTGAACCTGGGCGCTCCTGAAGATGACGCTGACGACGTCGGTCGATACCCTAGCCCAAACTTGTCATTCTTCACGGGAATCTCCAGTACCTGCCCCCAACCTTTAGTCTCACCAGTATGCACTAAAGCCTGAGCTTCCTTGTAGGATGACACTGCCACCTCTGGCATTTTACTGGGACCCTGAGCTTTGTCTTTAATTAGCAACCCTTCGAAGGCTTGACAAGGTGTCTCATGTATTTCTCCGTCGACTTCAACATATCTGAACGAAGACAGGTGACTGACCAAAATGTCCTCCTCCCCGCAAACGGTAACAACACTATCACTCACCATGTACTTCAACTTCTGATGCAATGTGGACGTTACGGCCCCTGCAGCGTGGATCCATGGGCACCCAAGAAGGCAGCTATAAGCTGGATGGATATCCATGATGTAGAATTTGGTATCAAAAATTTCTGGCCCCACCTGAAGCGGTAATGTTATTGACCCAAACACTGATCTTTTCGTCCCGTCAAACACCCTTACAACCAAATCGCTGGGCGTGCAAATAATTCCCCGTATGTCCAATTTCATCATGGCCTTCTTTGGCAATACGTTCAACGACGATCCAGTATCCACCAATACCCGTGACATTACGGTGCCCCGGCATTCCACCGATATATGCAAAGCCATGTTGTGCTCTCGACCCCTGGGTGTTAGATTAAAATCTGTGAAACCCAGGCTATGTCCAGCATTGACATGTTCTATTATCCCCTCTAACTGATTTACAGAAACTTCTTGAGGCACAAATGACGTATCCAGAATCTTTAGCAAGGCGTTCCGGTGGGCCTCGGAACATAACAACAACGACAAGATAGAAATCTTCGATGGCGTCTGCTGTAGGTGTTCAACAATTTTGTAGTCGCTTTTGCGAATCAGTCTCATAAACTCCTCTACGTCCTTGAGTTACGTGTCCTGTTCTTTCAACTGAGAAGGCCCGCTTTCATTTACTTTGGCTTTGCCTTTGGCCAATCTCTCTGCTTCTATTTCAGGTGAGGTAAAGATCCTTCCACTACGGGTCATGCCCCCCGTTCCAACGACATTATCAACAGCCCCAGCTGGCTGGCTATTCACCACAATCTTTTCACCTTTGCAATATGCTTCTAAACCGTATGCCCACGGGACAACTTTCGTACTCTCAAAGGGAACAGGCCCTACTTTGGTAATCGTAATAGTTGGTCGCTTGGCGGGCGCCTTTATCGTTATAGTCTTCCTCGGGATCGTCACCGTTGCAATATCATTATGCTTATCACATAATGCCTCCACAGGCTTCTCAACCGCAGTTCGATCAAATTGCAAGGTCCCTTCGTCGATCATGGCCTGAATGCCCTGCTTCAAATCAGTACAACCCTCAGGCTGGGTCCAACACTCTAAACAGTATTCATCACAACCAGGGAATACTCCCCCTCTGAGCAACCTGCTTTTCACCTCACTCAATGGTGTCTTCAGTTCGTTAACATCCATCACCAAGTTCAAAGTTTCTTCTGTCAAGATGGCATTTGCCCCATGATTAGGCATAGGCTATTGTACAATATTGGGCCCCACCTGGCCAAAGTTGATGGCTTTACTGTCCAACAGGTCTTGAACTTTATGCTTGAAAGCAGGACAAGATTCTACATCATGTCCGGGCGCCCCGGAATGGAATTCGCAATGCTTATTAGCGTCATACCCATAAGGAAGTGTCGGTCCTATAGGCGGCTCCAATGTCCTTTTCTCGACCAAATTCAACCCCAGCAGTTTCTGAAGAAGCTCTGCATATGTCGACGGAGGCTTATCAAATACCCTCTTCGGCTTTACATTCTGAAACCTTCTCTGACCCTGATTCTGCCTTTGTTGCTGTTGTGGTTGTTGTTACTGTTGTTGTGGTTGTTGAGGAATAGTAACACTGGCTATTTGTTGAGGTTGAATGTACTGATTTCTGCCTCTGCCCTGGCCTCTACCACCAAATACAGCGCTTGTATCACCCTGTCGTCTTCTGCCGAACGCTTTTCTCGCACCCCCAGCTGAAGTAGATTCACCTGTCTGAATCTTTCCAATTTTAATTCCATTTTCGATCCTTTCTCCCATAAGGATCATATCGGATAAGCTACCCATCGAAACATTGAGTAACTTGTCATAGTACATTCCTGTAAATGTCCCCACAAACATGTCATTCATCTCCCTTTCAACCAAAGGAGGGTGCACCCGGGCTGCCATATCGCGCCACCGTTGCGCGTACTCTTTGAAACTTTCACCACTTTTCTGCGACAGACTCTGCAACTGAACTCTGTTTGGCGCCAGATCATTGTTATATTTGTAATGCATAACGAAAGTATCAGCCAACTGCTTCCAGCTTCTAATCTGAGTGGGATCCAGTCCCATGTACCATTCCAATGATGGTCCCGATAAGCTATCCTGAAAGAAATGCATGAGCATCCTTTCATCATTGGAATATGCAGACATCCTTCTATAATAAGAACGTACATGGACCTTTGGGCAGGTATCCCCTTTGTATTTGTCGAATGTTGGAGCCTTGAATTTTAATGGCACCCTCAGCCCTGGTACCAACCCCATAGTAGTCATATCTAACCCAGCGGAGTTCTGATTAATCACACCTTTCATCTGCTCTTCTAGCATTCTGATCCTCTGAACAGGGTCAATCGGGCCCTCAGGTCCCATACCTTTTCCTGAAAAAGCGTCGTCCTGGTGATCCACATTCCAGTCATTGCCATACCCATCGTAACCCATGTTACGGCCAAATCCTTGCAGATGGAACATAGGACCCTATCCTCGGCTGCCGAACCCTTGATTGACCCCAGCAGGTCCAAAACCAATGTTGAAAGGAAATGCTCCAGCGCCGTTGTTATTCACATTACCGAATCCACCATTACCGTGGCCATACCCCTGATTGTTGCTGTAACCGTCATTACCAAAGCCTTGATTGTTGAACCCGAAATTCTCGTCCTGATTGACATTGCCATACCCATTGTTTCCAAAGCCAGCATTGTCAACGAATCCTTGATTGGCATCCCCAGTGTTGCCATCGTTGTTAACAACATGCCCATCACCATCATTTCCAGTATTGCCATTACCAGCCCCAGCACCTGCACCAGTACCAGTGTTTCCGTTGACAGTTGCAACAGGTGGAGTAACTACCGGTATCTCATCCTCCCGGCGAGGAGTTTCAACATAATTGTGGTCAGTATTGCCATTTCCGTTTGTCCGCGTCAGCAGCGGCTGCACCAAGGTCTGAAGATTCTCTTGGCCCTTGGCCATACTCTCCATAGCTTGCATGAACAGAGTCAGCTTCTCGCGGATTTCCTGCATCTCGACTTGAACTTGATCCATTATCTTCTTATAGTTGTTTCTGGTTGAGTAGAGGTGGATTCTTTGGTCGTCAATCCTGAAAAACCTGTGAGATGCAGGAAATAAGATACAAATTCAACATGTAACTGGAAATGCACACATGAATATGCATATGCAATATGTATCTGTGCATTAGGGAGATCAACCCCTGATTCTAGTGCCAAAGTGCTAGTGAAGTGACAGTGATAGTGATAAGAAGCTTGGATCCATTCACGGGGATAAAGTTCCTCATATATTGCTGAAAAGAGCCCAACAAGGCAGAAATACAATATCACTGAGTGTACAATAACAAGAAGGCATGACCTTAACCAACAAGCCTGGTGATGGTCAGCATAATGCAAATAAAGCATATACAACAGTGCATAAGGTAATCAAGTGCGACCATATGCCTGATACTCCTCTAACAATCTCTTAGTCTTGGGATGGTCCAGCTGAGAAAGCAACCCTTCGATGAGCGAGTCTCTTTGCCTGATAACACGCTGGAGATCCCCAATGGATTCCTCCCAAACACCTTCTCCAAAGCACTCCTCTAGCTTCCGCTTCTGGGATGCAGACTCTTTCTTACGCTTGATAACTTTGTTCAACGAATTCTGAACGTCATATCTCCGCATAACCTCTTCTTCAAACTTTTTATGGCTAGCTTTCAACTGATCTTCCAATTCAGAGATCTGCAACTTCAGTTTGTCTTCTCTTTCTTTGTTATTTGTCAGCGCAACGTTCCAAGTTTTATTGAATGTAGAGATCTCCCGGTAGGCTATATCAAGTGCTTTCTTCTTAGACTCCAGCATATCATGAGAGCTCTTGAAATCTATCCCCAAGCGTTCACGCTTCTTCCTTTGCTCAATCAATTATGTGCCTAACTGGTTCACCAGCTTTGTTTGCTGCTCGAAGGAATATACAGCTTCATTCCTTTCGCTCCTGAGTTGCACTAGCTCTTCTTCCAACTTCTCGTTGGCTTTCATCAGCTCTTCTTTCTCCTTCACAACCTGCTCGTATCTCTCAATAGACACAGTAGTTGGCTCCTCAACTACGAGGGGTACAGGAGGTAATACTGCAGGAAACGACATCAGCGCCTGCTTTGCCCTATCTTGGATCCAGACTTGGTACGGAGGATAGGCTTGACTATCATTCTTTCCCAACAACGGCTTCCCTTTCTTGCAGATGTTATTCCAAGCATGCTGGAGCTTGGATAACAATTCTCCACTTAGATCACCTGTGAAGTACAGAGATTCCTGCACTTCCTCCTCTTTTTGGCGGGCTTCTCAAAGCATAACCGGATTGCCTGATCAACAATGACGGATTGTAGTTAATGCACCCTTTCCTCCCAATCAGAGGAACGTTAGGGTATCCTGTGCAGCTGTAGATAATCTCAGATCCCAGTAAATCCCTATCAAACCAGACAACATCTTCTGAAGAAAGCCCCATCAGACGCTCAGACCATTCCACCGTAGCTGCAGACTCAGCAAAGATACCCTTCTTGGGCAGGTGACTATCAAACCACATATACAACAAAGGCACACAACAAGAGACGTTCTTGCCCCTCCTATTCTCGTTCTTATAATGCATAAAGCGATAGAAGTTTCCAATCAGTGTAGGCACAGGATTGCCTGAAGAAAATATATGGAATGCATCCAAATCAACAAAGTCAGGCATGTTCGGGAACAGTACAATGCCATAGATACACAAAGCAAGGATAGCATTAAACACAATCCAACAACCACTCTTGGCATACTCTTGTGCTTTCCCAACCCAGAACTTGAGAGAAAAACCAGAAACTCCATTCCACGAGGTTAACAGCAACTCTGAGGAGTCTAAATGCAAAGCAACAGCCAAATCCTCCAGCTTAGGCTCAGCATCCATATGAATGAAGGGTACCCTGTTCTGAATGGTTAACTCCAAGATCTCAGCATATTCCTCCATGGTCGGGGCCAGAATGAAATCAGGGAAATTAAAACACCTCAGCGGGGGATCATAGAACTGCATCAGCGCGTACAATCCGTTCAGCTCATACGTAGTTGGTTTGCAAACCAACCTAAGCAGTTTCCCATAACTCTTCCTGAAGCTTCTCTTCACATCATCATCAGCTAGAGATATCAACCCAAGCAAAGAAGTAACATCTGGAGTGGGAAGCTTGTAAGCCACAGTCTTCTTCAGAGTGTCCATAATATCAGCAGACAGAAATCCGGGCAACTAGAATCCGAGGGTATGAAATGCACCTGCAGCACAGACACACGTTAATGATATGCAAAATGAGTATGCAACAATGCAATATGCAAACATGCAACAGGGATCAAGTGATATATTGCTGAAGAGATCCATCCACATCTGTTTCAACAGACCCGTAATACTGCTCAAACCTGGTCTCAACAGACCCATAACAATGTTCCAACCTGGTCTCAACAGACATATAACAATGCTCCAAACTTGGTCTCAACAGACCCATAATACTGTCCTGATGAAGAAACCCCAAGTAACCACACATACTGATCCAATATCAAGAAAACCGGGTAGTCTGAAGGTCAAGTTTCCTGCATGTCCCAATCCTTCTCACAGGTAGGTATCCTATCAACTGACATAAGGTATGGCATCCTATGCGGTCGTCGGCGTCACAGACTTTCAAGACTGATGATACGATACCCAGAAGGTGTGGCATCATCCTGTCCTGAAGAGGCCTCACTTAGCCAACTTCCAATTGATCGGTCCCTAGAGTCGACAATCCAACTAACCAACAACCCCCTCAATCCAAAGGGTTGAAAAAGAAGTCAACCAGAAGAACCTCGTCCGAGCATGGATTTTGCGGGACACTAGTACATGCAAAGCATGCACGCACCCACTACTTTCCACAACTAATTCTAGGCGCACTCAAGCCCAGGTCCGGCTTATCTCTCAATCTGACCCCCTACCCAGCATAACAATAATATAATGCTGAAAGTAAATACAGAAAGGTAAATCCATACAAAACCCACGACGGGAAAACAAGCGCTAGGATTGACTCGCGTAGGGAACCGTTGGAGTCCCCAGCAGAGTCACCAGTTGTCGCTACTGCGAAAATCGGCGCCGGCTATGACAGAAGAGTCGCCACCGTGTGTTATTTATCCCACAAGAGGGAAAGGAAACACTCGAAGTAAACCTACCGCAAAGACGGGAAAGGAATGGTCATCGCAACCAAATTCCTGGATTCGGGAGTCGATTACGCAAGGGGAATGTATTAGCACCCCTCACGTCCGCCGTACTCGACGGGATCCACGCTTGTTTTTCTGGTACGGATTGTATTCTATCTACTCTAAAGGTCTGGGTTAAAAGAGAAAAGAAAATGACTCGGCAAAGTATCACACTTTATGCCTACGTATTCCCATCTGGAACGAGAAATCAGAGTCAACGTAGTTCGCCTACCTACGGAAAAGGAGGGGAAGGTTGCTCGCTAGGATACGACATCCTATGCCTACGTACTTTCATACAGCATGAAAGATCAGAGCAAACGTAGTTCGGGCTACGGAAGACACAAGTTTGTCTGACTGTTTTTTATTACCTTCAAAAAGGGTTTTTCTTGATTAAGAGTCCAAGCGGACAAAAATGACACTTTGATGTTTGTTTTGAATCTTTTACGAAAGAAGTGTTTTTTAGTTTGTTTGCAATCTCTGACGCACTAGAGACTATGATTTGAGAGTGACTACGTCGCGTGTCACCCAAAGGGTGCCACACTAAGCAGCCAGACTACTGGAAAGAAGCTCTCCAGCAACCCTTTCACAAATAGCTTAAGGCTCGTAACGTACGACATCGATTAACCTTATTACTGTATTTTTGAGTTGTTTTGAGATAAGAAGAGAAAGAAGCTCTAAAAGCCTAGGGTTGAAAAGGGAATAAAAACTAACCTAATGTTGTCATGCATGGATAAGAATCCTAATGTCTGTCATAATTCCCTCCTGCACAGAGGAAATCAGAGATCCTAGGGGATAAACAGAAAAGAAAGCAAGCAAATACAGTAAAATGCATGCAATGCAGCAATACAAGCGAGGCAAGGGAGTCCTGCTCAACCTCGAACCTGGGAAAACAATAGGCAAAGTGAATCAACATTCACTTCAAACCTAATGGGCAAGCCGTACAAGCCAACAAACAATACAGAGAAAACCAAAAAACCACAGCAGAGGAGGCAGCCCAAGCAGCAGCACCAAACTCCTACAGCAACCAGCAGCTCTAAACAGCAACAAATGATCTTAACAGCAAAAAGTTGACCGCAGCAACCTTCATCTTCATGAATAGCTCCTATCTTCAAGTTCCACTAAACCTTCAATCTTCAACAAGCACCAAGCTTCAACAAGCTTCAAACTTCAACAAGCAACCAACTTAAACCAACAAACTTCAACCAGTATACAACTTCAACAAGCTCCTAACTTCATCTTCAACAAGCAGCAAAACCCTAGCTTCAACAAGCAACCAGCTTCAACAAGCACAAACTTCATTCTCAACAAGCTTCAACAAGCAACCTCCAAGGGAGAATCAATTAGCAAGATCAGGTTGAAATGTTAAGTAACTCAATGACAACCAAAGGAAGCCACTAAGAACTTAACATTATAAGAGAATGGCATCCTCAAAGTTCTACTCTTAAAGCATGCCACTCATCCCTCCAAAGGAGAGATGTGACTTTTTTAAGAGGACTTTATGTCATTGGATTGAATGGAGATGAACAATATACTCCATGTTTGAAGAAAGAAACAAAACTAGTCTAATGCTCTTCCTAAAACCCTAGTTTCCCTAAGCTCCTGACAAGCACTCCACAAGAGGACAAGGCTTCATCTCCAAGCTCCTTCAAGCTCTCCAAAGCATCTTCAATTGGTCTTCATCTTCATCCAAAAGCAAGAGCACCACCACTTAAGTCTAATGGGAACTACTGAGTTAAACTAGTCAAGTTAGTGCATTAGAAACACCTAAATGTTAGTCTTAAACTAAATCTAATTAAAATACTAAAAATGATTGTAAAATCCTACAAAACATTCTAAGAGTTCCTAAACCTATTAAGAATCTCTCATACAAAAATCAGGGGATTAACCATTCATTAAGACCTAAAACTATGCCCTAAACCTAAGGGTACTATCCTAAAACCCTAAATCTACACCACCTAAAGTTTAGTATTCAAAACAACCTAAAATTATCTCACAAAATTATGAGAAAATTACTAGGGGTACATGCACATCTAAGCTAAATAACCCAAAAAGAATCACCTAAAACATCAACACCAATCTCCCATTATAAAATCAGCAAAATCATGCATCAAACATATTCAAAATAAAACCAATTAAAATACAAAAAATGCAATTAAATTCTAAAATGCATGAAAAAATTAATCTCTCAATTTCCTAAAATTCTAGACTCTTTCAAGAGTCAGGGAAAAAAAATCTAACCTAAAAAGACTAATTTTTCTATTTATTATGATTAAAATCCTAAACTATATGAAACATGTAAAATAAAAGAAAAACAAATAAAATGAATAAACCTGCGTTGCAAATAGTAATGATTCTATGTTGTTTCTTTAGACTGGGCCCAAGAGGGGGGTGCGTGTATCAAATGCTAACTAAGCCCAAACCACACTAAAATTAATCAGGGAAATAAAATGGAAATTGGAAAATGTTTGTGGCAAATAGCAATGCTTTTCAGTTCAAATCAGACCATGGGCCTAAACTGGGGTGTGTATAGCAACAACTCACCAAAGCCCACCCAAACTTGAATAAATGAAACGATGTGTTTCATCTTGCTTCACTTTCTCTTCAGAAATCCAAACAAATCCTGGCCGTGGGTTCATGCTTCTAGTCAAAGGTCAAACCAGATCCAATGGATGAAACATCATCTTCCCCAAATAATTCAAACTGAGAGAGAAACTCAGACGGTGGCCTGAGCTACAGCGCCACCGTCGTCTCCGGCGAGGGGGTTACAAAATCTCACCACACACAACATCTTAATACCCAATCCCACTCAAAATCATCCCCTGAGCACGAATATGATCTCCAATTTTATTGATTCTACCTCTATCCTCAAAACCGATACAAGTTTCAGAAAACCACCCAATCTTGATTGTCACGGTTCTTGCAATTATTGGTCTTAATCTCATCTACACCTCTCAGGCTTTAATTCTAGCTATCTAACCACCATTAATACCTCAAGAATCAGGAGTTATGTGCTTCAACAGAAATCTTGCCATGCCTAGTTTGGTCTCTAATTGTTCAATTCTTGTGCCTAAATCCTTCTACCTAGTGTCAATAACCTAGCCACAGGTTCATTTCTATGCAACTCGCTATAAATCAAGCCAAAGTTTGAAAGTTACAAACCTGGTATAAATGGATGAACAGAGGGTAATTTTGCTCGATTCAAGCTCCAATCTTCTCTAGAATCACTCAAGAACCACTTCCCAAGCTTCTACAATAATCAATTTGCCTTGAACTTCCCTCTATCTCCAAACCCGATTCTGATATGCAATGAAGAAATTTCAATGGCTTCCTCTCGATTCTCTTCACCTCTTGCCCAAAAAACTTGTTGAATACATTGCAATGAATATATAGAGTGTGTTAGAACACTCTAGAACTTTCTGTAACTAACCAAATGAGAAATTTAATTTCTCTTGCTCTTGAAAATCTCATATGTGCAGCTCGTGTTTTGCTCTGTTCTTGGCCTTGATTTTGCTTGAATTTATCACCTCATGACATTTAGAATTGGATGGGAGTGATATGTTCCTTGTTTCTGATCCAAAGGCAATGAATTGGTTATGTTACTTCACCTTGAAGTTACCAAATGGAAGTGAGTGAAATTGGCCCCAAATGCAAAATGTAACAATGTCATCACTCTTAAAATGTTGTTTCTGATCGATTTGACATATAACATGACTTTGTTTGGCCATAAATCAAGAAATCACATTTTTTGGCCTTTTAATGACTTTATTTTCCTTCTTTCAAAGCCATTTCAAATGACCTTTTGATGTAAGGCAAACCAAACTCTCATGACCACTTGGTTGCACTCAAAACATCATTTTAAACAAGTTCCATGTTGAACAAATTTCCATTTGAAGCTTGCAAGTTGGAGTTATGGACCTATAATTGAGAATGACCTATAATCTCACTTTCCCAAAATATCCCTGACTTGTAAACCTCATAACTTGAGTTCTACAAATCAGATGGAAGATTTCTAGTACATTTTAGAAATCTAAGATCATGAGGAACAACTTTCATGTTCACCAAAAATCCATTTGAAAACTCATTGAAGGGCAAACATTGCTTGGAAGTCAAGTGACTTTCACAGATAAATTTCATAGTTGTCTAATGACCTGTAACTTGTCTGGACCATAACTTGAGTTCTATAAATCCCCTTGAGGACTTCTAGTACTCAAGTTAAAGGTATTGATATGCTATACAAGTTTCATGTTGGCCAAAGATCCATTTGAAACTTGTATTTTGACTTATGTGGCTTTGAAGTTAGGCACTAAACAGTGGATTTTACACTGAAACCCTAATTTAGCAACTTCCCACATCCTTGGTTCTTCTTTGCTTGATCTTGGCACAACACCACACATGTATCAACATACCAATCTATGAACCCCATGACCTCAAAGTAGGATTTGATGCTCTTCAATTACTCAATTGACCTAGGATTGACCCAGATGAAACCCTAGTTGACTGCACCTCAATTGTGACTCTTGTACTTGAATCAATGACTTGTCTCAGCTTCAATAGGGCCCTCTAGGCATCCCATGAGATCCATACACATCTCAGATTCACATCCCATGTTCCACATCCCACTGATGATACTCAATATTCCTCAAGATAGGAGCAAAACCCACATGTAGGCACTCAAACTTCTCAAGACTTCAAATCACTTCTTGATGGCCTGGATGACCTCTCATACTTGGATAAGACCTCTTGCTAGGCTCTTTTGATAAGAATCACACTTGATCCCCTGTTGGATGCATGCTATGCTATGATATGCCAATGATTAGAACTATGTGAATGATGTAACTATGCAAATGAAATGCAATGAAACATAAATCAGGTAAGAAAAGGTTGAGCAAATTTTGGGGTGCAACAACTCTCTTCTTGATGATTCAATTTGTGCTGATAATTTGGCGCATTTCGGTGTCCGTCCACTTTTCCATAGCATTTTGCATTTTTTATGGCTATTTTTGTTTTATTTTTATTTATTTAGGAGATACTTTAAATAGATTTTTTTATTGGAATTGAATAGAATTATTTTTCTTTTAAATAGAATTATATTGTTTTTTTTAAATAGATGGAATTGTTTTTTTTTAGAATTTTATAATATAGACTTTATTTGTTAACCCTTTTTATTAGTTTAAAGAATGTTTTTTTTATTAATTGTTTTTTCTAATATTGATAGAAATAGGTTGTTAATTAGCATTAATCATTTTTATTATTGTTATTTTCATTTATTAGTAAATTGATTAGAGTTTAGGTTTTTGTTTATGTTAATTAGGATTAAGCAAGCATTATTAGAAGTCATCATCATTTTCATTAACCATCAGCATTAATTCAACATTAGCATGTAATTAATCTATCATTCAGCATTTTAATCAAAGTCAATTAATTAACCAAGCCAAGTGCCACATGTCGGAATTCTGCTATAAAAACCACTGTTCACTTTCTCTAACCTCAGAATCCTAGCCGCACTATTCATCACCTCTGACCTTGGGACACCCAAATCCTAACCCTAGGTCAGCCGCCCCCTTCCTCCATCAACTTCATCATTTTCACTCAACACCTTCATCACCAAATCCAACCACTACCCAGAAATTCATCTTCATCTTTTTAATAGAAAATACAACAGAACCCTCCCACCACCGTCTTCACTTGACCTTCATCAACAATAATCACCTGATATTCTTCAACAGATAACCTTCATCATTCTCATTACCATTCCTCCATTAACATTCTTCAAACAAACCTTCCATCTCAACCCAAAAAAAAAACCAAACGAAGCTCGTAATGGAACCCATACAAACCCATTCAACAACCTCATACCCATTTTCCAAACCCATCAACAACATCAAACTACTCTTCATCAACATCCATCGTGAACTAAACCCTCTCCATATCTTCTTTAGTTTCAGACAACCCACCATCAACCTCGTCTCACCGTCAACCCACCGAAAACCCCTCGACCCAGAACCTTCATATTCTTCCAAAACTCGTTCAAACCGTCATCAGTTTCACTTCATCTTCACAAACAACAAACAACAGAACCCACAGAATTTCTCCAAACACATCCTCAAACCTTCTTCAACCCAGCCATCACGAACTGAAATACCAAACACTCACAGATCCACTTCTTTCGCCGGAAAAACCAACCGTTCCTTCTCATTTCGCAACCACAATCGTCCTCCACTTCAAATAACCTCACGTCGCCCTCAAAAACCTTTCCAACACAACCCGCGACACCGTCATTTCCATCACCTTCATCAAATCGACCAAACTTCGAATCAAGTAAACCCAACCAGATTCAAACCCAAACTTCAGTGGAACCTCAAATCGAAACTTTCTCCCATCCATAAATCTTCTCCAACCCACTATTAATTCGTTTCCACAACCGAAACCCACACCCCAAATTCTCTCCTTCAAATTCGAAGCTCAAACGCAAACAGAAGTTGTTGAAATTTGGGATAACTAACGAAAATGGAGAGAGAAGAGTGATTCTGGAGATTTGGTTTTGAAATGATTGAGAGAGGGGGATGTTGGAGGTTGATTTTGACAGAGGGTGAGTGAGCATTTGGAAAACGGAAAAATAGAGAGGTAGAAGAAGAGGAAAACAATATCGGTCTACGAAGAAGAGGATTTACTTTTCTTTTTTTTCATTTTGCTGTTTGCTTTGGATTTGGGCTTGCCGTAGCCAATTTGATCACGACCACCGGTTTTTTGTACATACCCCCTGTTTAATTTATTTTAAGATTCTTGATATTTTATTATTAATATTTTCTTTTATAACTTTTTTTTATTATGTATAAATATATTGTATTATATTTCTATATTAGTTTTAAAACAAACTTTATTATATTTTATATATAGTTTTTATAATATTATTTTCTTTTAAGTTTATAATGTTAGAAGTTTATACTTTTTATTTTAGAAGTTGAATTATTTCTCATTTGTTATTGAGCGTTTTGTCCCATTTTTCCTCGTTTTGGTCGATGAAGAGACTTCCTTCGATTCTCCATCAAATTATTGATGAGAAATGAAGGATCCGAGACCGGCTTTTTCACTTCTTTCTCACTTTTCGACTTTATTTCACTTCTATCCATTTTGGTCGATGAAAAAGTTTCTTTCGATTCTCCATCAAATTATTGATGAGAAATGAAGGATCCGAGACCACCTTCTTTCTCTCCTCATTTATTTTCATCTCTCGATTTTATTTTGACTTTTGGTGATCGATAAATTCTTGTATCTGCAAGACGAGTGTAATACCCCAAATTTTGCTCTAAGATTTGTCGTCGCATTTCATTGCATTTTTATTGCATTTAATCAATTACTAACAAATTTGTGTAGTCGTTTGACTTTTTGCAGGTAAATATCATATGACATGCATTTTTTTCTAAAAAGTACAAATGGCACAATTGGCAAGAGGACATGGGTAAGGAGTTGTGAGTGTGAGAGGTTGAGAGTTCGAATCTCACCTTTGTCACTTTTTGTTTTTTATTATTTTTACTCTAAATTTTTCTATCTTTTATTAAAAAATAACAAAAATAGTTTTTTATTATTATTTAATTATTATTTTCGTATTTTAATTAAATCATTTTTTAAAATATTATTTTTTTCACTTTTTTCTAAATTATTCATAAAAATATCCAAAAAATCATAAAATAAAAAAATATTGAAAAAAATTTTGTTCTTTTTATAATATTTTTGATTTTAGGAATCAATAGGATTATTAGTTTTTATTTTAAGTTTATTTTAATTATTTTAAATTATTTAAATTTTATTTTTTTTCTTAACTAATTATTTAGTTTGGGCTTTAAAATGGGCTTTAGGGACATTATTGACAATTTGGTGTTAACCCTAATTTGTTCCCTATATATACATGTGTTGCTTTGTTGAAAAGGGGGTCAGAAGGTTTTTTTTCAAAAAAGAGGAGAGAGAAAAGGAGAAACAAAGGAGATCCCCAGAGAAGAAAGGCGGTCGTTCCCACAACTCGTCAGAAGGATTGGAGCTCTCCAGTGTTCCCTTATTCAAACCTTTTTCACATTTACCGAAGCAAACCTCCGCTTCGTAGGTTAAATTACTAAATCTTTTGCCTTTTCATGTTTATGTGCATATTTTGCCATGTTAATGTGTTTAGGTCCGTTAAATTACTAAACCTTTTGCTTTTTCATGTTTATGTGCATATTTTGCCATGTTAATCTTCATGTGTGTTTATGTCCCTAGATTTTAATATCAAAACCCTTTTTTAACAAAACCTTTTTTTTTTAAATCAAAACCCTTTTTTTATTTATTATTAAAATCTTTTTTTTAAGACCTTTTTTAAAAACTGAAAAGTCTTTTTGTTTCGAAAAAAAAAAAACCTTTTTGTTCCCAAAAAACTGAAAAGTCTTTTCCCAAAAAAAAAACTGAAAAACTTTTTCCTAATAAAACTGAAAAGCCTTTTCCCAAAAAACTGAAAAACTTTTTCCTAAAAAAACTGAAAAGTCTTTCCCCAAAAAACTGAAAAACCTTTTCCCAAAAAACTGAAAAGCCTTTCCCAAAAAAAAAAAACTGAAAAGCCCTTTTCCCCAAAAAAAAAAACTGAAAAGCCTTTTCCCAAAAAACTGAAAAACTTTTTCCCAAAAAACTGAAAAGCCTTTTCCCAAAAAACTGAAAAGCCTTTTCCCAAAAAACTGAAAAGCCTTTTCCCAAAAAAAAAAACTGAAAAACCTTTTCCCAAAAAACTGAAAAACCTTTTCCCAAAAAACTGAAAATCCTTTTCCCAAAAAACTGAAAAGCCTTTTCCTAAAAAAACTGAAAAGCCTTTTCCTAAAAAAACTGAAAAGCCTTTTCCTAAAAAAACTGAAAAGCCTTTTTTCGGATGAAAAGCCTTTTTTGTTTTAAAAAAAAACTGAAAAGACCTTTCCTCCAAAAAAACTTTTTTTTTTAATTTAAACTTAATTTTTTTTTATAATTTTAACTTAAATATTTTTTATTAAAAAATTAAAACTTTTTTTTTATAATTTAAACTTATTTTTTTTATAATTTTAACTTAAATATTTTTTATTAAAAAATTAAAACCTTTTTTTTATAATTAAAACATTAAAAAATTAAAACCTTTTCGTAAGGAACTCCTGATGTTTGATGTTTGTCGTGTCATTTTATGTACCCTTTTATTACTTTTCTCTCTTTTAGCATTTCATGTGCATGCTCGAGGTTGAGACGTGCTTGTGGTGGCCACAGCCCCACACTATTTTCCTCCCTCACTTCATTCTAAGTGTCATTACATATTTTCATATTCTTCATGTTTTCAGAAATGTTTCTTTGTTTCTTTATACCCTCTGCCTTTATTACTTTTCTTATTTTTGTACCTTAATTATTCCTCCATATAATGATTTGTCATATTTTCACATTTTTTACAGTTTTATCCTTCCGAAGGATTAGGTCCAGCCTTTTGGCCGCCGAGTCAATAGCCTTACCCCTTTAATGGATCAAACCCTGTTTAGCCTAGGTGTCCCGTCGTGGGCAAAATTGTTTTTATCCTAGTGTTAGGCCAAAAGAGTCGCCGCACTCATTTTAGGGTTTCCCGCCGCGGAATTCCTAACCTAACCCTAATTCACTTAACAATTTATAACATAGAGATCGGAGTTTAAGACTCCATGTAAGCGTGTCCTTAAGATGCGTTTATTCCCCTTGAGACCTTGACCACAGTCGAGTGTTCTTTAACCTCCCTTGAGAGGGGAACTACAGTTACTCTGATTCCATTCCCGTAAGGATATGTAGGCACAAGATGCGATGTCTTGCCGAGTAAACTTAGAATTAACCCCTAGGTCTTTTTTAATTTTCAATCCTTTGTATATACCCTAAAGTAAAATAATTAATGAAATAAATAAAAAAAATAAACAAAAGGTTCCCGTAGAGTACTACGGAAGTTTATGGTGCTAATACCTTCCCTAAATTTAACCAACCCCCGAACCTTAGATCTCTCCCTTTTAGGTTTTTCCTTTCTTTAACCTTTCCTTCGGATAAATCAAAGACCGGTTGTAAATGAATTAAGATTCAAGTTAATCAATAGCTTGACATCCAAATTTCACCGCAACAGAAAATGGCGACTTCACTGGGGACTCTCCTAACTTTCGAGGGTTATCCCTATTTTATTTATTTTTGATATTTGTTTTATTATATATTTTGCTCACTTGTATGTATATATTGGGGTACCTTGTTTGGGAATTACTGTGTTGTGAGATAAGTCCTACACCCGGACTTGAGTGACATTATTATAGGATGGTGATATATTCGACAAGGCTTATAGGGAGTGAGTCCCGACTAAGCTAAATCGAGAATCACCGCTCAGTTGAGACACTTTCGAAAATGGTTCGGTTGATCGAGTGTAGTCGTGAAAACTTTTACCGTTATCGATTGGAGTCTGTGATACTGGGAACCGTAGTACCTTTACACCATCTTGACCTTATATAGGACGTAGTGCGGGAACTATGTGGGAGTAGTCCTACAATGGTTGCTACGCGATACTACGCTCGAACGAGGTTCTCTTGAGAATATTATCGACCCTTGAGTCAGTCGGGAAGTCGATAATATCCGAAAGATGGACTGATGACTTTGGGCACTGATTTAGAACCCTTGTTCTGCAGGTACAATCAACCTATAGTATATACCTCTTTGGGAAGGGTAGACCTTGACTCCATTCATTGTTCCTCTAACTTAGGACCTTTTCTTTGCTTATGTGTATTTGTGCTTCGCATCCATAAAGCATCATATCATTTCTAGTTTCAAGGAATTCAGCAGTCCTTTGCAAATTCGAAAAGCCTTACATTTTAAAGTCGAAATTTTTTTTCCAACTTTCTTAAAAAGCAATATTCGCAATCGACAGTTGAAATTCTTGAGACCATTGCATGGCATTAGCATCACATTTTTGCATTGCATTTATCCCCCAGTTTCTCCTTCTTGGTCCTATCGTCTTCTAGTGTACCTTTGAGTCGTCAAGCTGATTCCTCGACACAGATATCAGACCAGAAACGGAACAGGAGTCACTTTGATCCTATTCTCATGACTTACACAGAGATATATCCTGACTTAGTCGGCAAGGACTGATTACTACAAAGGCTTTACCACCTCCTCTTAATCCTCCGGCTGGATTTAGGGCTGATCTCCATTGTGCTTCCCATGAGGGTGCCCCAGGCCATGACTTGGAGCATTGTTTTGCATTGAAGGCTAGAGTATGTGAATTGGTTAGAACTGGAATACTTGATTTTACAGACAGTCATCCAGATGTTCAGAAAAATCCCTTGCCAACACATCAGAATTGAAGCTTTGTCATTGGGCCTTTTTTTTCTCGTTGTTTGCATTTTCCTTATTTTGTTTAAGTTGTTTGCTTTTAATTATGTTTGTACTTTCATTAATGAAATAAGCATTGCGACTTTTGATTCAATTCATTTCCGTCCATTTATTTGCATCTTTATGCTTTATTTTTCAAATGTTTACTTCTTGTCCAAAATTTTGATATGCTAAGATTGGAAGGAGGATGACGAAAATGTTATACCCATAATTGCTGTCAGTATGCTTTCAATCAAACCTTGTTGACGATGTAAGGCATTGTTTCAATTCCCAAACACTGGAGAAATAAGGAAGTTAATCCCTCGTTACCCCCTTCGAGCCTAGAAGTTGGAGTTTCTTTCGTTACAAAAAACCCACAATTTTAACCTTGGGATGGGTAGTTCTCAGTTAATTTGGTTGTGTGTTCATACGATACACCTTTCATTAACAAATTTTCCTTCGCACACGTCAAATAAGTGTCGAAGATGTTTTCTAATCAAAAGGTCGATGATGGTTCACCGTAATCATTAAAATCAAACAGTCACTTTCCTTCACACAAAAAAATAATATAAAAAAAATCAAAAGAAGCCCGCTAAGTCAAAACCTATGAAGGAGACTTAGGCAAAACTGGGGCATCCCGCTGACTGTAAACTCTAAAATAAACAGTTCAGGCAAAATTTAGGGATAATACAAAGAGATTTTTAAATCCTTATCTTGAAAATCCTCAATGTCAAAACAATCAAATGTTATAGGGGAGTAGTGGCTGCCTTTTCTTAGGTCCCTTTGGCTTCTGAGTCATCATTGCTACGATCAATGAAATCCCTAACTGCATAGTATGAGTTAACTGAGCATAGGACTGAAGATCATCACGTAGATTGGGTGGGTACAAATAAATTTTGAGCCTTTATCTTTTGTTTCATAAACCGTGAACCAGGCCACATTACAACCCTCAAAAGACCTAATTGAAGCAAGGTTATTTTGAAAGTATACTACAGCAAGGTTGCGTAACCTGACTCCTAAAGATCTTTGTGAATCATTTATTTTGGCAGTACACCTTTGTTTTAAACTTTGAGTGTCTTGAACCGTTGTGTTCTGACTAACGACTCATGTATTTTCCATCTTTCAAAAATAATTTTTCAAAAATCGCATGAACTTTGCATTACCATGTTTGTATGAATATTTTTGTTTGCAAACTGGCTTTCCTCTAAGGAATTTTCAAATAATGAGAAACTTGGTCAAGTGATCTTATCAGGGGCAAGTTCCTTTTACATCCTGTCAAAGAATCAGTTCAAGATTTGTTCAAGGCAATATCTTCTCAGATTTGGTTTATCCAGATAATTGTTCAAGACTCAGACTGGGGCAAGCCCTCCGAGGATACAACAAAACAGTCGATTCCACGAATCAGACAGCTGAAGCAATTATCAGTTCATTTGACCTGGGGCAGTTTACTTGCATAATCCCTAAGCAGTTATTCATCATTCCTACAGTGACTATCAACTTGATACAGCTTAACAGAATGACAGTGATCTCCGTGTTGAGGAATCAGTCCTCCAGTTTTGTCATCTCACCGAAAGAGTCGAGCCTTGTCGTCGACGTCTGCATTTGCATTTGATCATATGTCATAGCATAATTCCTATACATGTGCATATCTTGGGTGCTTTACTCCCCATTTACATTTCTAGCTTGGGTGCTTTACTCCCCATTTACATTTCTATCTTGGGTGCTTTACTCCCCATTTACATTTTTATCTTGGGTGCTTTACTCCCCATTTACATTTTTATCTTGAGTGCTTTACTCCCCATTTACATTTTTATCTTGGGTGCTTTACTCCCCATTTACATTTTTATCTTGGGTGCTTTACTCCCCATTTACATTTTTATCTTGGGTGCTTTACTCTCCATTTACATTTCTATCCTGGGTGCTTTACTCCCCATTTACATGTCTATCTTGGGTGCTTTACTCCCCATTTACCTTCTATCCTTGGGTGTTTTATCCCCCATGTACCTTTATCCCGGGTGTTTTATTCCCCGTTTACCAGATATTCCTGGGTTTACCTAACATCATGGTGTTTTACCCCCATTTACTTTTTTTTTCTCCCTGAGGTCGTGTTTTACTCGCGTCTTACCTTGTGGGCAAAATTTATTTACTTGGCATCATGGGTGTTTTATCCCCATTTGCGTTTTTCTCCTGAGCTCGTGTTTTACCCGCGTCTTACCTTGCGGACAATTTCTAATTTACTTGGCACCTATCAACAATTCTGTGTCGTGTCTACCCGACGTTCTTCCAGATATGACATGTCTTCTTCCCTAGTGCAATTCCTCGATGGGCCGTCCCCTGTGACGTTGTTTCGTCTGTATCCGTGCATTTGTCATTTTTCATCATACGCATCATATCAGATTCATATCATATTTAGCATTATAGTTCGTTTTGTTTTGTCCATATCATTGCATAGCACTGCGTCTAAAGGCAAAATTTTCGGTTATCTGTATTTAAATCCCTCCACCATGATTTCTCGAGTCTCCGTTGCTCGAATCACCCGATGAAGTTATTTAAATAGGGGCAACTGTAATACCCCAAATTTTGCCCTAAGATTTGTCGTCGCATTTCATTGCATTTTTATTGCATTTAATCAATTACTAACAAATTTGTGTAGTCGTTTGACTTTTTGCAGGTAAATATCATATGGCATGCATTTTTTTTCTAAAAAGTAAAAATGGCACAATTGGCAAGAGGACATGGGTAAGGAGTTGTGAGTGTGAGAGGTTGAGAGTTCGAATCTCACCTTTGTCACTTTTTGTTTTTTATTATTTTTACTCTAAATTTTTCTATCTTTCATTAAAAAATAACAAAAATAGTTTTTCATTATTATTTAATTATTATTTTCGTATTTTAATTAAATCATTTTTTAAAATATTATTTTTTTCACTTTTTTCTAAATTATTCATAAAAATATCCAAAAAATCATAAAATAAAAAAATATTGAAAAAATTTTTGTTCTTTTTATAATATTTTTGATTTTAGGAATCAATAGGATTATTAGTTTTTATTTTAAGTTTATTTTAATTATTTTAAATTATTTAAATTTTATTTTTTTTCTTAACTAATTATTTAGTTTGGGCTTTAAAATGGGCTTTAGGGACATTATTGACAATTTGATGTTAACCATAATTTGTTTCCTATATATACATGTGTTGCTTTGTTGAAAAGGGGGTCAGAAGGTTTTTCTTCAGAAAAGAGGAGAGAGAAAGGGAGAAACAAAGGAGATCCCCAGAGAAGAAAGGCGGTCGTTCCCACAACTCGTCAGAAGGATTGGAGCTCTCCAGTGTTCCCTTATTCAAACCTTTTTCACATTTACCGAAGCAAACCTTCGCTTCGTAGGTTAAATTACTAAATCTTTTGCCTTTTCATGTTTATGTGCATATTTTGCCATGTTAATGTGTTTAGGTTCGTTAAATTACTAAACCTTTTGCTTTTTCATGTTTATGTGCATATTTTGCCATGTTAATCTCCATGTGTGTTTAGGTCCCTAGATTTTAATATCAAAACCCTTTTTTAACAAAACCTTTTTTTTTTTAAATCAAAACCCTTTTTTTATTTATTATTAAAACCTTTTTTTTAAGACCTTTTTTAAAAACTGAAAAGCCTTTTTGTTCCCAAAAAACTGAAAAGCCTTTTCCCAAAAAAAAAAAAAACTGAAAAGCCTTTTCCCAAAAAACTGAAAAGCCTTGTCCCAAAAAACTGAAAAACCTTTTCCTAAAAAAACTGAAAAGCCTTTTCCCAAAAAACTGAAAAACCTTGTCCCAAAAAACTGAAAAACCTTTTCCTAAAAAAACTGAAAAGCCTTTTTTGTTTTAAAAAAAACTGAAAAAGACTTTTCCTCCAAAAAAACTTTTTTTTTAATTTAAACTTAATTTTTTTTTATAATTTTAACTTAAATATTTTTTATTAAAAAATTAAAACTTTTTTTTTATAATTTAAACTTATTTTTTTATAATTTTAACTTAAATATTTTTTATTAAAAAATTAAAACTTTTTTTTATAATTAAAACATTAAAAAATTAAAACCTTTTCGTAAGGAACTCCTGATGTTTGATGTTTGTCGTGTCATTTTATGTACCCTTTTATTACTTTTCTCTCTTTTAGCATTTCATGTGCATGCTCGAGGTTGAGACGTGCTTGTGGTGGCCACAGCCCCACATTATTTTCCTCCCTCACTTCATTCTAAGTGTCATTACATATTTTCATATTCTTCATGTTTTCAGAAATGTTTCTTTGTTTCTTTATACCCTCTGCCTTTATTACTTTTCTTATTTCTGTACCTTAATTATTCCTCCATATAATGATTTGTCATATTTTCACATTTTTTTACAGTTTTATCCTTCCGAAGGATTAGGTCCAGCCTTTTGGCCGCCGAGTGTCCCGTCGTGGGCAAAATTGCTTTTATCCTAGTGTTAGGCCAAAAGAGTCGCCGCACTCATTTTAGGGTTTCCCGCCGCGGAATCCCTAACCTAACCCTAATGCACTTAACAATTTATAACATAGAGATCGGAGTTTAAGACTCCATGTAAGCGTGTCCTTAAGATGCGTTTATTCCCCTTGAGACCTTGACCACAGTCGAGTGTTCTTTAACCTCCCTTGAGAGGGGAACTACAGTTACTCTGATTCCATTCCCGTAAGGATATGTAGGCACAAGATGCGATGTCTTGCCGAGTAAACTTAGAATTAACCCCTAGGTCTTTTTTCATTTTCAATCCTTTGTATATACCCTAAAGCAAAATAATTAATGAAATAAATAAAAAAAATAAACAAAAGGTTCCCGTAGAGTACTACGGAAGTTTAGGGTGCTAATACCTTCCCTAAATTTAACCAACCCCCGAACCTTAGATCTCTCCCTTTTAGGTTTTTCCTTTCTTTAATCTTTCCTTCGGATAAATCAAAGACCGGTTGTAAATGAATTAAGATTCAAGTTAATCAATAGCTTGACATCCAAATTTCACCGCAACAACGAGATACCACTGTTTTTGGTCCGTGCGACACAATTCAATTGGAGAACGATCCTCAATATCGTTTCTCTATCTTGTCCATAGCACGGAAATCAAAACGCGACCTCTTAAAGTTTGACTTCCCTTATAAGTCGAGCTATGATGGTTTAGCGTCACATTGGTCCCGATTTGAAGCATCATCAAGGATCAAAAGAGGATAAGATTGGAATGGAGCTTGCGCACAATGTCAAGGGTCAACGGAACCACTCCGTTCGGTAACATCTTTCTAATTCAAGTCTTTTAATCAACCGCCGAGCATTGTGAGTTCTAAGCAATAGATACGTGGGAAATGATGAGTGGGGGGCCTTCTCTCATTCGTCTAGAGTGTTTAGTGTATACCCTTTGGGCAATATGCAACGCATTCGCTCCTACCCCTTAGGTTCTAGCGTGTGTGTCCCGAGTTCCTTCCCGTTTAGGCGTGTCTTGGCCTAGCTCCTATTTTCTCTCGCCCCCGTGCGATCGAAACTCTTTTCTCTCGCCCCCGTGCGATCAAGACTCTTTTCTCTTGCCCCGTGCGATCGAGACCCCTTTCTCTCGCATCCTGGAAGTCCTTTTACCTTCACATCATACTCCAAGATAGTCCTTTTACCTTATCATTCTCCCGTATGACAAGATAGAGTACTTCTTAGAAGTGAATCACTAGTTCCACAAGAGATCTTCACAAACCAGATGGTTCATATCACAGACACATCATGCCATGGTTCTTTATGTGCCCATACTGGATTTACTGTTGTCTAGTAATCCAGCTGAAGATCTTCACAGCTCTACCAGCTTGATCAAATACATCTCCACAAGAAGGTAATCTTCTATACACAGCTTAGGGCTTCTACCACAAGCTCCAACATGTGAACAGAAACATATCCTCCTTTGATCTTCAACCAATTACCCTTCTGCATAAGAGTAATTTGTTCCAAGCATGAACAATCCCAGACCCTTCCGTGGTCTTCAAATGACTACCCTTCTGCCCAAGAATAGTTTTCTAAAGGCACACTGCTTAAATAGCCAAATGCCACTGTTTGGTTATTCAGCATCTTTCAGAGCTCTAGAGAATCTGCTAATCCACCAGGCCATTTTGATCTTCAAGTCTCAAATTCTTCTTGCTTCGAAGCAAGACATCTACTCCTTCACACAGCTCCCACAAACTGCATGATATGAAGCATTAATTCCATTCATACCTGAGAAGATCAACTTATCTTCAAATGATGTGCCACAACATCACTTGAGGCCTTGAAGTTTCTGCTTGATGTCACAACTTTGGTTAAGACATTCAGCTGGAGAGTTTAGGCTTTCATTCTGCCACTTAGAATATCCTCATCACTCAATCAAAAAGAGCACATAGACTTGAGTTAGACAACCTCAATCCTGCTTTGTTGTACCACAACAATTACCTTGAAGTGAATTTGCTTCATGAACTCCTCTTAAGAGAATCCAAACGTGCCAAGGCTTGACTCTTTAATGAGGAAGGGTCACAAAAGAAATCTTTACACAAGGATTCCCGCTTTCCTTAAGTAGAGACTTCTTTGGAAAGTCAAAGATAACTGCCACTTATCCTTGACCTCCAATATGACCAAGGTCATATGCTCCTATGCACTTAGATCAGAAATAAACTGACCCAAGCAGTGCTATCACCAACACCATCTTCTAGACAAGTTTCTTTCCAGGAAACTCTCTAGCTAATAGATCAGGTGCTTCTAGTAGAAACTAGAACACAACTGCTACACTCCAATACTCTTATAGAGCAGATTGTCTTTGTCTTCACTCCCATCAGCACTCCATTATAGCCTTAGTTTCTTGCCAAGACCCTTACTAGAATGAGTACAAATCCAGCTATATCTCCTTTGACCTATGGATCAACAGAGTTCTGCACAATCTCTGCATCAGAACCAAGCATATCAGGGCCTGATACTTGTGCACCCACTGATGAGACAATATTGATCATCAACTAAGGATAATTCATTAAATATTTGAGAATATCTCACATAGCAATGAATCTTAAATCCTTATTAGGATCCCTCCTTTCAGAAGCCAATCTTGGATCATCCACTTGTTGAGAAGACCATCTGATAGATACTTCACTAATACCAAAGGTACTCTTTAGTAACAGTATCTTTATTGTTGAAACATCAAGTCTTACACCCTTGACTCAACCTGTCTATGTCTTCCTCTGCTGATAGATCCTTTGCAAGTCATGAGTGGTGAAACTAAATCACCTCCCACTATCTTCTCTAAAACAGTCTTCGACAATCTGCCACAGCCATAAGACAATCTTCTCCCAGGGCTACAGAGTTCTTTCATCAGAAAAATATGCAGCGGAAACACCAAAAGAACATCTTCAACAACCCTAAACAAGATGTCAGAACCTTCAACAGGTCATAGGAACTCCTATAATAGAGGGCACAACAGCAGATACAAGCTTCTCCTTAGCTCCATAAGCAGTAGCTAAACCATTCAGCAAGACAAATACAGCTTCTTCTTGTTCAAAACACCAGAAAGTATCTCCCAAGATCTCATCCAGAACAGACAGGATGCCTGCTCTGATACCAATTGAAATTCTGGTATGCAGATCACATGTGTTCCAAGAACATTGATCTCTGCTCAACAAGGATGAGAACAAACCATGGCCAATTTAAATTTCTTTAAATTGTCCCAATGTCATGACCAATGTCACGACCTCTGTTGTGACATCTGCAGTCTGTCATACTATTTATCTAACCATTTAAAGTACAGAACTGTAAATGCAGAAAGATAAATAACACAGTAATTGTTCACCCAATTTGGTACCAACAACACCTACATCTGGGGGCTACCAAGCCAGGGAGGAAATTTACTATTAGTAGAATCAATTCAAAGTCAAACCTCCAGATTGCACTTCTCACTTAATATATATCCAATGACACTTCAGCCTAGAGACACTCTAGTACCTGAGTATACCCACTCACTCCCCCTCAATCACACAACAGTGATATCAAACAGTTACAAAAATCAGTATGAAGAGACACTTCATACACACCTTGATCTTGCTTCACAGCTTTGATCAAGGAACTCACACACTATTGCTTCACAGCTTTGAGTGAGACACAACCTAGAATCTACCTAACCAATGCAATCATCAACCAGACAATTGCTTGGATTACAAGTATTTCTAAACAGACTTTACACGTGAAGACTAGCCTTCTTCACTTACAAATATGTCTACCTCAATGTATCAAAAGATACAAAGGGTGACTTACACATAAGGGACTCTCAAACCCTAGACCTTTATTTTACACTCTGGTTTTTCTTGATGTGAGTGCTTACTTTTCCCTTGCTTCTGCGCCTCCTTTTATAGCACTGCAGACTGGGCTTGGGCTGTGCAGAAGTAACAAATATTAGTTTTAATAAAGTAAAACTAATTTCCACTATTCAAGGTGCTGTCCAATTAGGTCATGGCATGACCAGCATTGCCTTGAATCTCTCCTGAGATAACTCAGGGGTCATAACAAGTCTCCTGAAATCTAGCCTGAGATAACAGAAAACCAACATGCCTGCACGACTGATGTCATACGATCAATGTCATGACATTCAATATGACATCCACTCTTCTGCAAATTTTTATTTACACCAGACCTGGCTTCACCCAATCTTCTGCAGAATAACATTAGAAACAAATATATTAAAGTTTCCTAAAAGGTCTCCAAGATCCTTTTATGAATCTCAATACACTATGTACTTGTTCCTAATAGATCTCCTTGACATATTTACTGATGAGGTAATTTCCAACATGGTCTCATCAATCCAAACCAATTCTATCAAGAGATATACACTAGCAGCTTCTTCTGTTGTCATGCAACTATGTCTTGCGCAGCTTCTTCTGTTGTCATGCAACTATGTCTTGCTTAAAACACATGACAACACACCTCACTCACCACAACTCACATTGTTGTGGTTGCACACCTCACACTGCCTGTGAGGAGCTTCATCACAGCTCAAACTGTTGTGGCTGCACACCTCACACTGCCTGTCAGGAACTTCACTACTGCTAACACATAGCAGCTGCTACACTCCTAACTACCTTAGGATCACCTGTTGTACCAGACAGGGTCAATGACATTCTGATTAAAACTCATGACAGCAGTTTTAATCAGCTGTTGCTTACTCCTGTAGCAATGTCATAACTATGATAATGACATCCTGCTTAACATTAGTGCAGAGTCATGTTTTCCCAAAATTTAGCCAATCATAGGACCATGGATACTTATGGAACTAACAATGTGTTTTTTATGTCTTTTGAAATGGTCTTGATATGCTTAAGATGAATTAACATTTATTTAAGAAAAAGAGTTTTTGAAAATCACTTGACAAAGTCAAGGTTTATTAAGAAAGTGGTTCAAGTTTAAAAACAAGAAGATTTTGAAAAAGGGAGAAGATTTTAAAAATTTAAGAAGGGGAGGAGATGAAGAGACTATCATAATAAAAGCAATAAAGTGAAAGTGTGTGTAAGTGAACTAACTAGAACTTGACAAGAGTCAAGACTGAAGTCTCATTCCTTTGGAGTAAGCCATAAGAAAGCTAAGTTAACAAGACACAAATCAATGTATCAGATGAAAGGAGAGCTCAGGCCAGAAGCTCAAGACCAAAGTATTAGAGCCAAGTCTTCAAAAAGTCAACCCAAGGCCAAAGTTACCAAATGAATTCCAAGGTTCTAAATCAGAACTCCAAAGAAAAGGATCAAGAACCTAAATCTAAGTCCATAAGTCCAACATCCAAACTTAGGATAGTAACGAATAGTCCAAGGAAACAATAAAGTCTTTTAGGAGATTTTCTTTTATTAATGTCTTTAAAAAAGAAAAAGAAAAGTCCAAGTGGAAAAAAGAAAAAAGAAGCATAAACATAAACAATATGAAATGTAAATGATGAAATAAATGCATAATATAAAAAGTAAGAAGTAAAGAACATAAAAATAAAGGTGCAAGAAAAGTGAATCGCATAAAATAAAAGTTAACACAATAATATTGTCAGCATTACTGTTAGAGTTAATAATCCGATTCAAGACAAATTTAGCGATATGTTAAGCAATCATAACACAATCTATTAGAAATGTCATACTATGGGAGGCCGGTCAATAACACTTTATGTACCATACATGTTAGAGATATGATAGAAATCATACTCCTAAAACATGTAGCACAAGTAAAAATCAAAGAGGATTCAAGCACTAAGGCAAGAAGATTGGTCCATTACATCAATCATCCTCCATGAAAACTTAGGACAAACTTATGCATCAACCCAAAGTACTTCTAATGATCTTTGATCAAATGAGTAGTAGATTTGAAATGATGAAAGTTCATCAAGTATCAATCCAAACATCATGAACAAGATGGACAACAAATCATCCAATAGATCAAGAGAAAATAAAAAGGAAAAAGAAAGAGAAGGACAGATGAAGAGAGAACCAAATTGAATCAAGATTCAAGATCCATTCATCATCAATTTCAATCATCTTTCTTGGTGAATTACGACACTAAACATTTCATCAACTCAAAGCACCAAAAATGAATCAAATGATTCATTTAATGATAAATTTGAATTGATGAAGATTCATCCAACCTCATCAACACCCAATTAAGGAGAACTTTGATCAAGAAGTTATGATTCAAGGCAACAACCAACAAACAAGCCAAAATGCAATATAAAGCAATTAAAAATGCATGAAAAAGATTTTTTTTAAATGGTTTTTAAGATTAAAATAAGAGAGAAATTCAAGATGAAGCCTCCAAACAAATATTAAATGCTCAAAAAAATTAAGACAAGTCAGAAACAATTCAAGGACCGTATAAATTTTTTTTGGAGAATTTAAAAATGCATAAAAGTATTTTTTTTTAACAAATTAAAATGCATGAAAATGTGAAAAATCATTAAAAATATCAAATCAAGAGATAAAAATATGGAAATATGCTCATAAAAAAACATTTTTAGAAAATTAGGAAAAAAATTTGGAGTGAAAAATATGAAGGGAGCTATTTTTTTAATGATTTTTCAAAATTAAATGAGAAAATAAAAATAAAGAAAATGAAATAAAATGCTCCAAAAACAACAACCATTAGATCTGATCAAAGGTTGTGAAGGAAACATGCAAGCAACCATCAGATCTCATTTGAAATAGATCCAAAGGTTCATATCAAGAGAGACAAGGTGGAGTCTAAGTGAAACAACGCACATGATCCATTTTAAATCAAAATAACTCAGGCCACCACATGAGCTTCTTTGGTCATCTTCTCTGGTGAGTTTCTCACCGGATAAAACTAGATCATGAGACCAGCACCATTGTGACCGTCTCATTGAAGCGAACGCAATCATGTGCATCACTTTTATTGATTGAAAGTGAACATGGAGAATTTCAAGGAAATGCAATGAAACAAGAAAACACGAAAAGAAAAATTAAATAACTAATATGAACAATCAACATAAGATAATTAAGGGGAAACAATCAAAAAGCAATAGGCTACATCATGGTAACTTATTTGAGTCCAAAATATGCTCAGAACTACCTTGTTCAAATGGGGATCAAAGGTGCTGAAAGTTGGATCTGATTTGAGCAATTTAATGAGTCTTAGAACTTGATTCTTGTTGCAAAAGCTTCAGAGAAGAACGGCGGAGCTAATAGAATCAAGAAATAAGGTTAAAAGAGCTCAGAATTTGAAATGAAATCACAATTTTTCAGTGAAAAGTGGGAGCTCGAGCAGAGGTTCTGGGGGATTTCTAAGCTTGGTTTTCAGTGCAAATGAGTCCTCTATTTATAGCAGAGGTGAGAGGATGACATACGTGCAAGAATTTGTTAAAATATGTGTGAAATCACGAGTAAGAAATAAATGGCCAATCTTGAATGAAAAGCTACTGAAACGCGACTCATTCCTTCCTATTTCAAGTCATTTTTTATCCTCACGAATCACTTAACATCATCATGGACAATACTTGTGCGCCCCAAAATTTTCCCTCACTTTACATAACCCCAATTGGCTTTTACTTCACATACATATTCATTTGTCCACTAGATCATACATTCATAATCATTCATGTTCATGAGATCTTAAAGCATGAAATCAATACTCTCTGAACAACTAGGGGTTTCTATTGGTTTGAGGTTTCTACTTCATTGAAGATTAATTCAACTGGTTCTTTCATAGATTATGGAATTAGGGTTTGGACTATCATCACCATAAGCATCTTCTCATCAGGTCCATCAAGTATCAAGGTCACTTTCTTTAATATCTCAAAAATCTCAGTGCGCATCTCAAGGAGAATTAGAGTTTCCCTTTCATTGGTATTTGAGCATGTCCATCAATTGAAGACAGGTTAGGGTTTCTTGAAAAGTTACATTTAAAGTTGTGTCCAAGGATTTCCTAAGGCATGATTCTTGTGCTAAGATCATCATCATCTAAAGGTTTGCTTGGAATTTTTATTAGGTCAAGTGTTTCTGGTAGATTAAGCGTGAGATTAAGATCTCATTAGAGGGAATGTGACTGCTTTTATAATTAATTAGAGTCATAATACATGCAGGGTATAAAAGGCCAATGAATTCATCGATTCGAGAATGTTTCAAATGACATCAAGTTCTTAAGCATTTATTTTGAGAAGAAGTTTGTGTGAATTTGTTTCTTGAATCCCAAGAAATTCATATCCATTTCCATGAAGCAATTCATCATCGCCCAAATATCCAATTATCCATAAACTAATTTTTCTTATCCATTTTCCTAAAGCATTTTCTTACCATCCATATATCCATAACCATTTTCCAAATATCCATTATCCAAGTCAACTTATTCATGTCCATTTTTATCATATCCAAATTTCAAATTTATATCCATATTCCAACCAAAATTCAAACCCTTGAATCAAAATCCAAATTAAAAAGTCAAGATTCAAACCATAACCAATAGCCAAATTTCAAATACCCAATTCAAGAATCCAAAATCCATAGATCCATATTCAAAACCAAACAAAAATCCAAATCAAAACCAATATCCAATATCCAAACTAAAGGTCACTTTTAAATCTAAATTTCAAACTTCAAGTTCATCATTTCAAGTTCAAATTCAAGCCATCATATGATTCAAGTATCCAAGTTATCATGAAGGTTCAAGTTTGAAGATTTCCAAGATCAAATTCCAAAATTCAAGGTGTTACAAGATTCAACTGTCTTTTACAAAGCTCATGTTAATTCCAAAGTTCACATATTAAGTTTGTTACATGAGATACAAGTCATTACATAAATCCCACAAAGTCCCCAAAAAGCCAAATCCCAATTTCAAAGGTAGTAGTAGTACAAGGAAAGTGTAACAGGTAGTAGTAGTACAGGAAAGTGACGTTGGATAATGCTTCAAGAAGACCAACCGCTTTGATAAGGGTTGATGGTGCTAATGAGCATGGTAGTTTGTTGAAAGTTGTTCAAGTTCTGATATGAATTCCATTGAGCTTATATGTCATCTGAAGTTGAAATAAAAAGAAGAAAGTGAGCATGATAGTTATTCATCAAAGCATGGTGACTTTTCAAAAGGATGCTACCATTTTAGAGTGAAGCGTAAGTTTCTAAAGGATGCTTTGAAAGCAATTAATTTCATATTATTGAAATAAATTCAAAATAATTTTTTCAAGTGCATCATGGCAGTAAATAGTTTCGAAGCAGGACAATCCACAGTTTCCAAAACATGAGCAAACGTAAAACGCAAGCCATCAAATGTGAACAAAATGGAAATGGTATGAAATTATCATCATCAATCACATTCATCACGTTCAAATGGCAAGAATCAAGTTCATAACAGTCACATATTGTCCTTCCAAAACCGTAATCAACAGCATAATTCCACTCATCAATGCAAAATAAATGTGTTCCTAAGTCACATAACCTATAAAACAGGATGCTTTCATTCACACAAGGAACAGGATTTGAGGCACAGATAGAACACATACACAGAGCAGGAACAAGAGGGAGCTACAAGTCAACACAAATCGAAAACAACAGCATCAACTGCAACGACAACAACAAGGAGCAGAGAAAAAATAAATAGAGCAATATCAACAACATACCATAGTGACAACACGCAGGCAGGACACAAAACAAACACGGGTAAATACATCGCATACACACAAAATTGAAGGAATAACAACAACAGCGACAACACAGAGCTAATCACGAATGACATACCTGGTTGATTCTCATCACTATAAGTAATCTCTTTTTGATCTCGAAACTTTGTCGCGTCATCGTCGTCATTCAGATTTGAGAGCTTGGATTTAAATCAACTAAAGCATAGAGGGAGAGAGACGAGGGCGCATTTCAATTTAGGGGCGACCTCCACCGTCGCCGGCGTGAGGCCACGGCGTGGCGGAGGGATTTGTGCACCGGCGAGCAAAGGCGAGAGAGAGAGCAGGAAGGCGAGTCGCGAGAGAGAGGAGAATGAGATTGAGCTTGCTGAAACATTTTCTTTTCATTTGAAATTCTCAATTTTTTTTTCTTTTTTCTTTTTGACTCGGGTGGGCCTATTAGCACAAGCTCATCTGATTTTGTTATTTTTCTAAACACTCGCACCCATTTTTGGCACCCCTTGGGGTTTATAAAGAAAGCCCGTCACAATTTCTTTTTTTTTTCTTTTCACAATTCCCTTTTATTCTTTTTGCACCCCATGTTTAATGTTGAGTTTTGATTGTGATGTAAATATTGATTTTTGGTTTTTCTTTAAAAAACTTGATTTTGATATTAATTTTGATGCTAAATGTATGATTAATTTTTAATTTAAATGTGTGATTGATCCTTGATTTAAGTGTGTGATTAATTATTTATTTAAGTTTATGATTAATTTTTTATATACATCTATGGTTAATTCTTGGTTTAAGTTTGTGATTAATTTCTTGAATTAATTATGATTAGCTTTTCGTTAAGTCTTTATTTAGAATTTATTAGGGTTTTAATTGAATTTTAGTTTATATTTTGTTGAAATTTCTTACCCGAATTTTGTGAATTTTCTTATTGATTTTTTGCCATGATCTTGATGCATCTGTGTTGATGATTTTGGGCATGATCGACTGCTTTTGATACGTGATGCTATTGGTTGCTTGCCTATTTGATTTCCATGTTCCCTCATGATTCTGATTCAATTTTATCTTTGATAAATTGAATTAGGACAGACCTTAGGCTTTGATCCAAGCATGACAACTTCTAGGATATAAATGTTCCCTTATCCTAATTTTAGAATCGTTCTGCATGATCACACTAGGATAGAATTCCCTTATGTTAGTCATTCCTTTTTTGTCAAAACAACAATCTTTTCTTAATAAAAAAAATACAAAAATACGTAACGAGTATGATACATATTATGTATCACAAGCCTTAAGTACATGGAAAAAGATTAGCAGGAGTTTTCCTTACCTCTTCTTAGGGTATGTTATACGTGAGACGCTTGACTCATTTGTACGATGTATTCGTTCATATTGTTATAGACTTTAGTGTGATACATATCTCAAACCACCTTTTTCCTATATCCTAACAAAACACTTGACAAATTCAAATCATTTTGCCTTCGTACTTTTCCCTTTAAAACCTTTTCAAAAAGTACGTGTTATTTCCATTCTACCGCAAACAGACAGTGTCTCTAACTATTAGAATATGAACTTAGCATAGTCCATAAAAAACACAACAAATCAACTTTTTTCAACAAGAACTACATAGTTTTGATTCCCTCTGGGATACGCAGGCACTGGATTGCAAAACTCGGATGAACTCAATAATAAAAACCTTTTCGTTTCCCCTGATAATTTGTTCTTGCATTCCCTTAGCAAGTAAGTCTTTAGATATACATACCCTTTGATTAGAACAACAAGAGTGGATCCTGTTGAGTACAACGGACGTGAGAGGTGCATGCATCTTCCTCTTGCGTAATCGACTCCCGAACCCGAATTTGGTTACGAGACCATATTCATTCCCTTTTGAGGTTTTCTCAATGTTTTCCTTTCCCCATTGTGATAAATAAAGTTCGATGGCGACTCTGTGTTATTTTTTGCATAGAATAAAGTTTGATGGTTCATTCCCTTTTGAATCATCTTTCTTGGCACTTTTCAACTCAATTCTCATGTTTTAATAGATTTATTTCTTATTCTTGTGTGATTCTTCAATTATATTACAAATATACCTTTGGATTCTTTGATGTGTGTGTTATTGTGCAGAAAATAGGCATAAAATATCAATGATTAAGACACAAAGGATTGAACAAGGAAGCCAAAAAAATTCATGAAGAATCAGCATGTTTGCTGTGCGAACACTAGCGAGCAGCCAACAAATATTCGCTGGGCGAAGCCCCATCGAACCATCCCAAATTAGAGGAAGTAGGAAAAGGACCCAAAGTTTGCTGGGAAAAGTTGAAGCGAAGAGGTTCACTGTGCAAAGAATTATTCACACTGCGAACTCAGATATTTTCCAAGGGCGGTTTAACTGTTCAAAGGCACTTCAGGTGCCATAAAGTGGAGTTTGCTGGGTGAAGAAATTGTTCACAGTGCGAACAAGACAGATTTTGTAAATACTATATATGTATTTTTCTTGCTTTTGTAGAAACAACTTTTAAATATTATATTTTTCACATTAGAACTTTATCTCTCTTTAGTTCCAAATATATTTTAGTGAGAGAAATCAAACCCTAAGTGGGAGAAGGAAAGATCTTCAATCTCTTGTTGGGTTTGGATGTAATCTTTTGATACCTTATGTATTTATTCTATTTATGTATTGTGAACTAGTTTTGATTTAATATTGATGTTGTCTTTGATTTCTTATTTGTTGGTCTTGACAAAAACCTTTTCAAATCATAGATTTTAGATATTCATCTATCAATGAGCAAACTTTTGACATAGTCTTGTAAGTTGATATTCACTTGTATCTTTGCTTGTATTGTGTTGATTAGTAGCATGAGTAGGATTAATATGGTATTATGAGGATGCATGATAATATAGATGAATAACTATGTTCACATACATTTGGAAAATTAGTTGAATACATGTAAAAAGGGTTAACCATGTGTACGTATTCCGATCATGGCGTTATATATGAATCAAATCATTAATTTGATATGAATGTTATTTAAATATTTGTTAGGTCTAAAATCTAGACATAAATTTAGGTTTAACATTCCCGTGAGTATCAGTTCTTAATACTTTGTATTGGTTTTGTTGCATGAGACATCACCAATCAGACAATACGGTTGGTCTTTCGACTTTACGTTAGACATAACCTCTGTTTTGAGTGATACATGATGGTATTACATGAATGTTTAAGTTGTGTATAACATGATCAGAAGAATGCAAGTGTTATCAATAGATGAGTTTCAATCCCAGCAAGGCTCCGTTTATACTTCAGTAATCACTTTATATTTTCCATATTTATATTTTTTGCCTTTATTTATTGTTCCTTGAACCTTTTAACAAGAAATTTTGCACAACAAGCTTAGAAATATAGAGATTGTTGAACGATATTCTTTCCCTCGCACCGATCTCTGTGGAGATGATGAATCTCGGAAGGAATCCTTCCAAATCAAAATGTTTGCTTCTTGTCGCTTTACTGCAGTTCGAACAGTAGTGACAGTTGGCGACTCTGCTAGGGACACCTAAGCAAGTGAGCTCTAACTCTTGTTTATTTTCTTTTCTTTGGGTGTTTATCTTTATGCCTTGCTTTCTTATTCATTGCATTCTTGCCATTTTATTTTTGTTATTCATATTATTCTGGATTTCTTCTGTACTAACGAGTTAAGTTATTACCGAGTGATAAGCTCATTACCCAGGCTTGAGTATACACGCGGGATTAGAATGGATAGTCGTGTTGACTTGCATAGTGACATGTACATATAGTTGATACGTGACCCATATCCGTACAAGGTTTTCTTGAGGGTGCCTCTGTTGCAGTTCTATGACCCTTCTCTGAGATGTTTTAGTTTCCCAGTCTACCAGTTAGCTCATACCTTGGAGGAATATTCTCTCATCTTAGGGATTTCTATCAAGAGCCACGTGCCTTTTCACAGTTCTATGGAGGTTCCTAAGTCTCACCAAATTATTTTTTCTCTTTATTTGAGCAAAGCTGTTGTGGAAGCCAACCTTAAGGTTAAGGGAGTCCTTTTTAGATTTTATCTAAGTGTCTTGGTGGGTGAAGCCAATGTGTTTGCTGATGCTTGTAGTTGGACCATGTTCAATATGATCTTGGCTATTTACATTTATGGGATTGTCCTCATTCCTAATGTGACAAATTTTTCTATATATGAATGACATTCATATTTTATGTTGAGGAACCAAGTACCTACCCTTCGTGGTGATGTTTATCATTCTATGTATACCAAGAATGAGAAGAAGAGAGGTGGACTTGTTCTTTTTCATGCTCTATTTCTCTACAAGTTGTTCATGAGTCATCTTCCTCGCACTGGTGCTTTTGTGGATACTAAAGATTCCTTGAAGTGGTCACAAAGGTTGATGGGTCTTACTACCAAGGACATTATCTGGTATAACAAAAGGTTACTTGGTGTTGAGATCATTTACAGCTGTTGTCACACCCTAATTTTTTACCTTAAGATCCCACCTCCTTGTGTTTATTCTTGCTTGTTTTATTTTATTTTTTGTGAGCATGTTTTATTACTAACTAGCTTATGCAGGCGCACTCAAACTTCATGTAGAGATTTGGGTTCCACTTCTAGACTCTTTCTTCATCCTTAGGTCGCTATTGGATCAACCCCTCGAGGATATCCTGGATGAACTGTCCGGCTACTGGTTATGATATCTAGTTTGAGCAATTAAGGGTATTTTGAGATAAGCATGTTGGGTTTGGAAGAGAAGTCGGGTAGATACCCTATAAGCAAATTTGTTTTTGTCTTTAGATGCATGGACTCAGGTTTTGAATTTACAAAACTATTTGATTTTGAAATCAAGAATAAAAGTTTATGCAATACAGGGAGCCCGAGTTGCATTTACAAGCTCAGGTAAATCTCAGCGCAAATTGATAAAGGAAATGGGTTTTATCACAGATTAAGGATCTCGGCAAAGTGTTCATTCGGGTTTTATCGGATTCAAATTTAAAGTATTTAACGGAGGGCTCAATTGTTGCTTAGTCATTCAAAATTGGTACACGTAAGGTTGAGCTGGTACAAGACTAACATTAATTAAGGATTGTTACTTCCACTTCACTACAAGTGAGAATTATGCCAATCTAAGTAACAATTAGATTTGAAATATTATCACAGCAGCATACCAACTACTTTTTTACGTTTCAAGAAGGGAACACTACTTTGAGATACAGTGAACACATAAATTCAGAATTTACATAGGAGTATCATTCATAAGGGTTGTTGATAGTCTAAACCAAGAGACCCAACTAGTACAAACCAAACAAAGAATTACAAGAGGGATCTAAGTCCATTTATTAATATAATCCTAGTCTACACCATGGGAATGTGCCATATCAGTTTACAGAGCATTCTTCGCTCTTTACTCTCTCGCATACCAAGATTGTGACGCACATAATGCCGCCGTATGTGAAGCCTAGTTGCCTTGCGATGAATCAAAACACCGAAGAGCACAAAGTCACCATGTTCGAGCAAGAACCATTCCGACGGCCATGCACCTCACTGCCCACGTCCAGCTACTGCAAATAATCAAAACAGAATCAGTGCCAACACCAAATCTAAAGTTAAACCGAAACCATTTACATAACAGATTCTGAAGAGATACTTGCAAAAGGTTAGCAGAGAAAAAGAAGGGATATTTACGACGGCAACTTCATTGCGGTATATCTCCGAGGGCGCGGTTATCACAACAAACAGTGGTCCATACGCTATTGGTTCTCAATTCTTTCATCTTGCACAAACACTGCTACCCATGCATTTTAAACCAACGTAAATCATCAAACAAATTCATAGTACAAAGGAATCAACCTTCTATTATCTTCTTTGATGGAATTGATGGACTGAACAAACTCACAACTCCATTGTGTCCATGTTGCTTGCTTTGATGGATGGTCTTTTTTCTCGTGGACAAGTTATTTTAATAGGTGCTACCAACAGGATTGATGCTATTGATGGATCCTTGCAACGTCTTGGCATATTTGATCGTGAATTTAACTTTCCCTTAACTGGTTGTGAGGCATATGCTGAAGTGTTAAACATTCATAACACATAAGTGGGAACATCTTCCTCCATAGGAACTGAAAAAGGGACTTGTAGCTAGTTGTGTAAGTTAATGCGGCGCTGACCTAAAGGCACTCTGTATTGAAGCTGCCATTCGTGCTTTCCAAAAATACCCACAGTATCTATTGCATCAGAATAAGCCAAACTCTCCATAGCAGCAGCGTTCAGAAGAGGAACTGCCTAAACCGCTATCACATAGATGAAGCTTCACAAGCACAACTTTATTGTGACCATTACATTATTGCTGAGGCCATCCCATACCTGGTTACGACGGAAACAATTCACAACAAGGTTCAACATTAGTTTCTGAAAGAAAACAAACAAAAGAACTTAAAATACAAAGAACGAGGATGAAGAATTACCAAATACCCCGCCTACCGTCACCACAAGGCTGCATCACGTGCTTCTTCCGAAACATAACACCAACAGCCTCAGCTCTTAAATCACCTGCATAATGCACAAAAGAACAAGAGTCACCATCGTACTTTCGGCTAGGATAAGTTGCAGATAATTTGGTTTAGATTCTGCAATAACCACAGTTAATGATGATAAAGTTCATAGAGCCAACCGCAACCGTCTCTCCGAATCCAAAGACATTCCATTGACAACAGCTTCCAAATGCACCTATTCAACGGGCCTTCCTCAACAATTCATAAGTGAGATTCGCGAGCTTCAATGTCAAGATGAAATCGCCAACACCTAGAAGCTAGGATATTAAGAACGATCGTTGAAGGCATCGAGAATTTGTTTCCAAGTCTCAGTCTTTCGGATACCTTTCCACCATGAGGAACGTGACAGAGGTATCAGCTGAAAGCATTTGGGGCTCGACACAAACGAAGTAGCAACGAGAGAAATGTTTATCGTCTCCTAGTACCTACAATCAGCATAACAGTTCGTTAAGATACCAACTAGTTTCAACATGTTAATCAAGAAATAAATTCGAGAACAATCCACAGACATGTCCAGAACACGTTTAGACAAATTAATCCCAAATTGGCAAGAATTTTAATTGTTTCCAAAAGAGCTTCAACATGTTCCAACATTTCTTAAACCAAAAAGGAAAAGAAGTGATTATCGTTAACGTTGTGACTTGCTTCAGCCATCTATAAAAGAAGGAGGAATTTGAGATGAGGGGGACAAAGAAAAAATCCATTCACGGCAAAACTCAAATGCAAAGATCCCAAATCAAAAACCTAGAATCGTAAAAGACTTAACTTTATCGTCGCCGAAACCATTTCTGTTGCGACCCTCAACCACCACCGGTGAAACCCTCGTCGCCGGGAATCTTCATTCTGGTCTACGGATCCACCACGAATTGGCCGTCGTCAGAAACCTCCCCACACCGGAGATCCCCACCACGAAACCTTTCAACAACCTTCGCACCGCCCGTGAATCATCAGCCGTCGAACCTGCAAAAAACCCATTGTAACCGTGAATATGACTTTTGGCTATTGATTTTCATTTGTTGTTGTCTATGAAGGAATGTAGAAGGAGGAGAAACGTGGATGAAGAAGGTGGAAGAAGGAAACGAAGGAGCGGACGGAGAGAAGAGAGGATCGAGAAAACGAAAAGGAGAAGAGTGGACATGAAGGATGGAGAGAAGATAGAGAACGGCGGGTAGAAGAGGAAGAAGTAGTTTCTAGGGTTTTCAATTTTAATTTGATATCTTGTAATCGTGTATGCATGCACACACACACTACCATACACCCTCAAACACAAGCCATTGGATCTCCAACGGATCCTATCACATGACCCGTGTTTGATTCCGCATCGTACAACCCATACGCCTGCGCTCACCAGATCACTCGCCCTAGTTAATCCCACTTAAAACTATTTAACCTGCCACTTAATTATTAACCCCTTTATTAACCATTTAATTATTAACCTTTACAATTAAACCCCTTTATTAACCATTTAATTATTAACCTTTACAATTAATCCCAACTTTTTAAAGTAAATTAAACCCCTTTATTAACCATTTAATTATTAACCTTTACAATTAACTAATTAAATATCTTAACTTCCCCTATTTAAAATCTAATCAACTCTTTTAGTTAACTAAACCAATTAATCAAGTCTATTTTATTTAAAATTTCCTCCTTCTCTTTCTTAGTTTATTTAAAACCTTTCTTTTTTATAATATTAAAACTTATTTTCATAAGGAATCTATAATAACAACTTTTATTAAAATTAAGCCATTTCACTTTCTTTTTATTACTTAAAAAGATAAAAATCCTTTTAGTTAAGATTTCTAGTCTTAGAATTTGATTCACCAAAAACTTTTTATTAAAACTAACACAATTTAATTCAACATTTTCCTTAAAATCAATCTCACTAAAATCAATTCAATCTCAACCAACCAACGTCGTTAAAAATTAATCGAGCACGCTTGCGCCCTCTTCCATTCGCACATTCACAACTCACACACTTGTTTGTCCTAGCGCTTTCATGTGTTTGTGTATGGATTTATTTATCTGCCTTTACTTTATCCGTCCAAAGGAAGAACCCGTGCGTAACGTAAAACTTGCGCGTATGCATCCCATTTGCATCATAATTCCCATTGATCATTGATCCCATTCAAGTCGATCACTTAAGATAGATCCTACCCCATAGGAGGACCTTTGTCTTTTATTTCACAACTTAGATAAAAAAAAAACAAATCAACTCAATCAACATTATTCAAACATATTATAGAATAAGATGTTAACATCTTAAGCAAGATAAAACTTCTACCCCATAACAATTTAATCAATATGTAGGGACTTTGCCGCTTAAGAGAGATAGAGGCGTACTTGTTAACAATCCGATTACTTGAGCCCTTCTCTTAAGACGATGCAAAGACTACTTTCCTACAAAGTTGTGGTGGTTAAATCAAGTAATCTCCCTTAAAATGACAACTCATCTTTTCTCCTAGACCCAATCAATCAACTACCTTATCTCGTAGGAACTTTGACCACAGTCAAAGAAATCCTTAAAACCCTTTAGGGGAACTACAAATACTCTGATTCAATTCCCGTCAGGATATGTAGGCATAAGATGCGATGTCTTGGCGAGTATACTTAGAAATAAACCCCTATGTCTTTTATCCTTAAGAAGATAAACCATAGCAATTAACAACATATAAAACAAGAGGTTCCTGTAGAGTACTACAGAAACTTAGGATGCTAGCACCTTCCCTAAGTTTAACCAACTCCCAAACCTATAACTCCCTAGCTTTTGCATTTGAATTGCATTGTGGGTAATTCAATATTTTTCCCTTCCTTTGGACAAATTTAAGACCGGTTGTAATGAATTAAGATTCAAACTAATCAATAGCTTGACATCCAAATTTCACCGCGACAGTTGTGGAGAGTTTCTTAATGTGCCTCTTATAGGGGTGAGAGGTGGTATTAATTATAACCCTTCTCTTTCTAAAAGACACTTGGGTTATGGTCTGAAAGATCGACCCTAAGATAAGGATGTGGAGGAGTCTTTATTTTACAATTTGGCTGAAAGTCCTGTGTTGTTGGAGAAAGCTCTAAGTGCTTAACGTAAAATCTATTGGAAAGTGATGAGTCCAAGCCTTTGAGGTTGACATAAGTTTTGGTAAAAATAACCTATCAGCAAGATGTTGGACAAGATGTTCTAACATGATGAAGAACTAACTGAAGAACAAGATGTTGGACAAGATGTCCTATAATGATTTATTCGACATCGTTGTTTGTTACTTTTCAGTTTTAATTATGCTATTTTTAATTTGAGTTTTCAAATTATTCTGGGATTATTTATTTTGCCTAGGTGGTGTTCAAGATTGTGGAATCAGAGATTCAGAGTATTTTTTTGAAGATGTTGTTCTAAGGGTGGAGACACTTTAGAAAACTTAGGATTGAAGAAACTATTATTGTGGAGAATTAGTAGCAGATTCTGTGGAATAGAATTGCTACTTTTGTGAAGCCCAAATCCAATCTTGTTATGGCTATAAATAGGATGGATTTAACCTTTGTTAGGTATCGAAAATCACATTGAGTTTTTGTGTTATGGTTTCTGCTTTGTGAGCCTCTCTTGTATTGTGTGAATACTCGAGTTGGACTATTTTGTTGAGTTGTAATTGTTCAGTCACTATTGTGATTGAAATGGAATTGAGAAGCGTCTCATACCTAGGAGAGTCTTAGGTAGAAATATAGCACGGGTAGTGATTAAGTGATAAGTTGTAAACGGGGGAGTTTAGCTTAGAATTAATACTATCTAGTGGATTTCATTCCTGGTTTGGTAGCCTTCAAACGTAGGTGTTGTTATTCACCAAACTGGTTTAACAATTCTGTGTGTTATTTACTTTCTACATTTTATATTTTGCACCTTGTTGTCATTGAGTTTGAAGCATAGATCAAGTGTCTCGACATCTCTCAGGATATCTTCGTGATTTGTTATACCAAAATTTCAATTGGTATCATAGCAGGCATCTTCCTATGTATCTGAGTGAGATTCAAGGATGTTACTTTCTGGTACAATGGACAAGGAAGGAAACATATTGAATAAACCTCCTATTCTCGATGGATCCAATTACAAATTTTGGAAAGTTCTCATGTTGGCCTTTCTTAAGACATATGCTAAGGCCTAGAAAGCTGTTATCAAAGGGTGGGATCCACTAAAGGTGAAGGGTGCCGATGGAAAAATCACTGATGTTATCAAACCAGAGGAGGATTGGGGTGATGATGATGACAAGTTAGCTCAAGGCATTTCCAAGGCCTTGAATTCCATCTTCAATGGAGTGGATAAAAGTATCTTCAGATTAATAAAGAATTGCACTATTGCAAAAGTTGCGTGGAAGACTGCTTATGAAGGAATTTCTAAGGTAAAATCATCAAGACTTTAGCTTCTTACAACCAAGTTTGAGATCTTGAAGATGGAGGAGAATGAAAGCATTCAAGACTTTCATATGAACAATCTTGATATAGCTAACTCATCAAGTGATCTAGGAGAGAAGGTTCTTGAAGCCAAGATGCTCTAGAAGATCCTAAGATCTTTGCAAAAGGGTTTGACATGAAGGTAACTTCCATTGAGGAAGCTCATGACCTAAATACCATGAAGGTTGATGAACTCATGGGATCCCTTCAGACCTTTAAATCAGCAATCAACGAGAAATCTCAAAGGAATAAGAGTACTGCCTTGGTTTCTAATCAAGATGAATGTGAGTCAAGGACTAATGAAGAATTGTCCAAATCCCTTATGGTACTTGGAAAATAGTACATCCAACTTCTAAAAAGGGTGGATGGTGAGTCTAGACCAAATGTCAAAACTCAGTCATCCAACTTCAATAGAAGAAGGGACTTTGGAAGAAGGTCAAAATCTGAAGAGAATGTGAACAAAGGAAATAGTGTCTAATGTTTTGAATGTGAAGGGTTTGGGCATGTTAGATATGAGTGTCCTACCTTTCTCAAAAAGGAGAAGAAAGGTTGGTCTGCATTTTGGTCGGAAGATAATCCAGGTAGTGAAAGAGGATCTGCCAAAAATGTTGCTGCTCTTACTGGAGTGTATAACTCTGATGAAGAATTAGACGTTGAAGATCTCTCGTTTGATGAACTTGTTAAATCCTGGAAGAAGTTGTGCACCAGAAATTCAGAACTTTGTCAACTAGGAGAAAATCAACATAATCTGATTGTTTATCTTTAGGATGAAAGGTTGAAGCATCTGAGGGATATCCTAGACCTGGAGGATGAGGTAGCTTTCGTCAACTCAAAATTTAACAGTATAATCAAGACAGTAAGAATGTTGAATATCAGTTCTAATGTTTTAGATGAAATTCTTCAATCCAGAAGGAATTTCGAAGATGGTAAATGACTTGGCTATAATTATAAAGGAAAAGGGAAGACTACGAATTCTGATCATCCTAAAAGAAGGCAGAATAGAAGGAATTCAAACCAGATGTCCCAACATTACTGAGGACATTAGAAGAAGTCTTCAAGCATGAAGAACCAGAACTGGAAATGCCATCATTGTGATAAGCTTGGGCACATAAAACCTTACTGCTATGAGTTGCATGGGTATCCAAAATCTTATGTTCAATTCAGGAAGAAACATGATGATAAAGGTAAGAAGAAGTGAAGTCCGAAGAGTGAAAATGTTGCACTGATATCACACACCTCCCTAAGAGTATCTACTAGAGAGGATTGGTATTTTGATAGTGGTTGTTCTAGACACATGACTGGTGTAAATTTTTTGTGTGTTGATATCAAACCTCATTCCACTAGTTATGTTACCTTTGAAGATGGATCTAAAGGTGAAATAAAGTGTGTTGGAAAGGTGAACTATCCTGGACAGCCTAATCTTGAGAAAGCGATGCTTGTCAAAGGGTTAACGGCTAATCTGATAAGCATTAGTCAACTGTGTAACCAAGGCTTGAAGTTTAACTTCACTAAAGATGAGTGTTTGGTTTCTAATGATGAAGGTGAAGTTATCATGAAGGGAGCAAGGTCTAAGGATAATTGCTACTTATGGACCTCTCTTGAAACCAAGCGCTCTTCTGTCTGTTTGTTGTCAAAGGAAGAAGAAGCAAGAATATGGCACTAGAGATTTGGCTATCTACACTTGAAAGGGATGAAGGAAGTCTTATCTAAAGAGGAAGTCCGAGGAATTCCTAATCTGAAGATTGATGAAGAAAGGATCTGTGGTGAATTCCAAATTAGAAAGAAGACAAGTATGTCTCACAAGAAGCTTCAACATCAGACCACTTCTAGAATTTTGGAGCTACTTCATATGGACTTAATAGGAACTATGCAGGTTGAAAGTCTAGGTGGAAAGAGGTTAGCTTCAAAAGAAATGTGTCAAAAACTTCAAAGAGAGAAGGAGTGTGGGATAGTTAGAATAAGAAGTGATCATGGAAAGGAGTTCAAAAACAACAGGTTTGATGATTTCTGTTCTTCTGAAGGAATTAATCATGAGTTCTTTTCACTTATCACTCCTCACCATTTCTGGGAGTTATACACGAGTTATGCTTCATGCCAAGAAACTTTATTACCATTTATGGGCTGAAGCAATGAATACTGCTTGCTATATTCTGAATAAAATTACCATTCAATTTGGCACATTTGCTACTTTATATGAGCTTTGGAAAGGAAGAAAGCAAACTGTGAAGTACTTCCATGTCTTTGGAAGCAAATGTTACAGTTTGGCTTATCGTAAGCAAAGAAGAAAGATGGATCCTAAAAGTGATGAAGGAATCTTTCTTGGATACTGTCGCGGTGAGATTTGGATACCAAGCTATTGATGAGCTTGAATCTTAATTCATTTGCAACCGAACTTTAATTTGTCCAAAGGAAGTGAAAAAGATCGAATTACCCACAATGCAATGCAAATGCAAAAGTTTAGAGAGTTATAGGTTCGGGGGTTGGTTAAACTTAGGGAAGGTGCTAGCATCCTAAGTTTTTGTAGTACTCTACAGGAATCTCTTATTTTATATGTTGTTTATTGCTAAGGGTTATCTGCTTAAGGATGAAAGACCTAGGGGTTTATTTCTAAGTATACTCGACAAGATATCACATCTTGTGCCTACATATCCTGACGGGAATGGAATCAGAGTATCTGTAGTTCCCCTAAAGGGTTTGAGGAGTTCTTTGACTGTGGTCAAAGTTTCTACGGGATAAAGGTAGTTGATTGATTGATTTTAGGAGAAAAGATGAGTTGTCATTTTAAGGGAGATTACTTGATTTAACCACCACAACTTTGTAGGAAAATAGTCTTTGCATCGTCTTAAGAGAAGGACTCAAGTACTCAGATTGTCAACAAGTACGCCTCTATCTCTCTTAAGGCAAAGTCCCTACATATTGATTGAATTGTTATGGGGTAGAAGTTTTATCTCGCTTAAGATGATTAACATCTTATTCTCTAATATGTTTGAAAAGTTTGATATTGAGTTGTTGAATGTGTTTGTCTAAGTTGTAAAGATAAAAGGTCCTCCTTATGGGGTAGGATCTGAACTTAGAAGATCGACTTGAATGGGATCAAGGATCAATGAGGAGTATGATGCAAATGAGATGCATACGCACAATTGTTTAGGTTATGCGCAGATTCTTCCTTTGTACGTTTATGCAATACGATAAAATAAATTGCGGATAAAGATAAATAGCAGTAAAGTAAAGGCAGATAAATAAGTCCATACACAAACGCATGAAAGCGCTAAGTGAGTGAAAGTGGAGTTGTGAGTAGAACCAGTGCTAGGAGACGGAAGCGTGCAAGATTGGATTAAATTACGATGTTGATTGATTTTAATCGGGTTGATTGAGCTTTTAGGGAGATTGATTTATGATAAATTATATTAAAGGGTGAATTGGGTTTTTTATTAGTAAAATTGAATTAATTAAGTGATTTTAGATAGAAATAATTTTAAGTAAGCAAATACCTATTAAATAAATTGGTTTTAGTTATTATATAAAAGGTTATTATTATTAACAAGTGAATATACTTTTAAAATTATGAAAATGGTTTTCTCATTATAAAAATAGTTTTTTTATTAAATAGATACAAGTTATTAAATTATGAAAAAGATTTATATTAAAACAAGTTATGTGTTTATTAAAAAAGTTATTAAGTTATAGTGGAATAAAAATAGTGAAATAGGTTAATTAAAAAACAAATTAATTAAAAAGATTATTAAAAAAGAGTTATTAGTTTATTTAAAAAAGTTGATGATTTAATTTATTGATTAATTAATAAAAATAAAATTAGGTTGATGATTAATTAATTAAAGGGCAGATTAAGTATTAATTAATTTAAAAGAGGATTAAGTTATGATTAAATGGGTTAAATATTGATTAATTAAAGGGTTATGGAGGCGCAGGATCCGGTGTGACGCAGGGTGAGGGGTTTACCGTGGTCTGCAGCGTGGGGCGCTTGATCTGGTGATCAGGCGAGAGCGTGCGGTTGTGATACTGTGGGTGTGCGGTAATTGTGGTGTGTGAGGCCGTGTGTGATTATTACAATAAAATTAAACAAATTAAATCAAAAACCCTAATCCTCTTCTGTTCCTTCTTCCGCAGATTCTTCTTTCCCGACGAACCTACCACATCTCCCCCATCTTCTGCGATTCTGCCATTGCTTCCTTCTTCGTTTTGCTTCTTCTATTGCTCCTTCTTTCATTGTTCATAAAAACCTAGCAAAGAAAACCACAAGGAAAAAATTAAATCACAAAATGAAAATAACGCTCGAAGGATTCGTTACCCATGATCAAGGAACTGCCCGGATCGCGGATGTGGGTGATGACAGCGATAATGGCTTCTCCGGCAATGGATTCGCGATGACGGCGTCGGCGATCCCAAAAGGTAATCCTCTCTTCTTCGATTTAGGGTTTCGACTTGGGGAATTTTGGGGATTTCTATCTGTGACTATTTGTGTGGATTTCTCCGACTGTTCGAATTCCTCTTTTTATCCTAAACCGTGGATGTGGTTTTATAGTCTCAACTGAATCAACAAATTGATTTCTCGAATTGAATGTTGCTGATTCTTTCCCTTTACTCATGGTACAAAATGGGATTTCTTGCCATTCTTAGTGTCGACATGTTGAATATGTTTTGGAAATAAATTGATTGGTCATTACCGGGCTTAATGCTGTCCATATTCATTTGAAATATGTTTCTGTTTTGGGAATCAACGTCTACAACTCTCCTTCTTGAATGCGTTTGATGATTGTTAATGATAGTGATTTCCTGTCTTAACCAAAACTCATGTCTTTGATGTCAGGTTTCTTGCACGTGGCAAAATGCTGAGAGTTAGTCATGGATAGGAGTGCATACTACATAACTCAAGCATGGATGGACCCGCAGCATAATCTTTCATAGCTGGAGGTGGCGATATAACTCGGAAACAACACTCTGTTGATGTATTATTGGAGTAGTGTACAGGTGTCCGAATCTTGGAAGAGGCTACTTGATATGCTCAAGTTTGCATCTTCTGTAATTTTCTCGTGGGAAAGAAGAAATGTAACAAACTCACGTGTCCCTCTTCTGATTCTGTTGTGTTGTTTGATAAGCCAAATGGTATTGAGTTCTTGTATTCTGAGTCTGGTTGTAGTTGTGTAATTCAGAACTCCCTTTCATCTTATTATGTTGGCTGGTGGTTTTGGAAATGTCTTATGATCGCTCTTCATAATTAGAACTTGATTAATATTGAACGTTGTCTTCTTATAACTTCTAATCGAATCCTTTTGTTGTTTCATGTGTTAACGAGCTGTTGCACCCTAAAATTTGACCAACCGATTCTCCTATCTGACTCGTGGTTTAAATTCATATTCGCAAATCAGACGCATGATATTTGTGCACAGACAGAGGATATCAGAGTTACGGCATGGGTTTCATTTACTAGCTATGGCAGATCCAGTCCAAATCATCAGGGTTTTATTTTCGGGAAATTGTGCGCTCCTCGGTGATTTTTAGCTTGCATAGTGATTTTGGGATATTTCTGATACTGGGGGTTCTCTGTCCGATTCGATCTGGTCTCGTGTGCTCTTTTATGGTGGTCATTTGCATTTGTCTGCATTTTTAGGGTTTAATAGCCTTTTGTGGATTTTAAATAGGCATTTTAATCATTTTTAGGATTTAAATAGATTTTTTAGAAGTTTAAATAGCTTAAATCTCTTTTAAGAATTTTATATAGATTTTTAAATAGATTTAATAGTTTTTTAATCATTTTTAGAATATAAAAGATTTTAAATAGTTTTAATTGTTTTAGGTAATATAGAAAATATTATAGATTTTTCTTTTATGTTAATAGGAATTTTTAATGGTTTTTAATAGAAATAATAGAGTTTGTGTTAATGAAGCTTTAATCTTTTAATAGATTTTTCTTATTAGTTTTAAATAGGATTTAATAGTTTTAAATAATATTAGAGATTAAATAGAGATTATTAGAATTTTTTTTAATATAGGTTTAAGTAGATATTAATCATGTTTTAGATTTAATTAGGATTAATCTTTTGTTTAGAATTTAATTGAATTTGATAGAATCAGTTAGGATAGTTAATCTGCATTTAGTTTAATTAGGATTAGTCTTAATTAGGTTAATTAGATTTAATATTTTTTATTAATCAGTTTTTTCAGTTTTTTAGGGTTTTTTGTCCAGCTTTTCGTTGGGCCCAGAGGGGATTTTTTGGAGGCCCACTTCATTATCAGTCCAATTCGTTTTTGTGCAGGTTTTGGCCAGAGGATGCCACTTGTCCATGTATAAAGAGGGACACGCGTTCATCTCAGGACCCCACCACCTCACACTCTCCCTCAGCCCACTCACGGACACGCGTCCCACCACTCTCTCCTTCTGCCAGCGCGTCTCACACGTGTCCCTCCCAACCGGTACCTCTCACCACTTGTCACCTCCCCAGCCCCTCGCCTGAGCCTCACCAGAACCCTGCCGCCGGCCATGCATCCGCCTTGAACCTCCCCAACGGCCACCGTCCAACCGTCTCCGGCCACCGTCCCTTGCCGGAAACTGCAAAAAGCTCCAGAAATTCCCAGAAACGTTTCCTTCTTCATCTTCCTCCTCCGTCCACTTTCATCTTCACCTCGCCGGAGAACTCGGCCACGTCGCCGGAAACTTCAAGGGATTTTCCAGATCCTTCATCAAAGTTTTCCAGAAACCCCTCAAAGCTTCATCGTTCTTCAATCTCTCCCCAGAACGTCTTCGTTTATCATCATCGATCGTTAAGAATTTCACCTGTTTTTCGTGGATTCCCCAGAATATTCATAAACCAGAACAAGATTCTTCATCCAAACTTGCATCATCCATCTTCCAAACATTCATCGATCTCCCAAAAATTTCCAGAAAGCCTTCAAGATTCTCAGCAATAATCTCCAGAGGTCCGCGTGACATTTGACTATCTTCAACGAGCAAGAACGCTCGCGTTCATCACCGTCAACCCTCCCTCCGCGTCCAGATCGTAAGAATCCTCAGGGTGCCTTCGTCTTCTCCAAAGATCCTCAACCGTGCTTCAAGAATCCGCGCGCTTCTAAGATTTTCGTCGTCCTCAGTTTTTTCCTCCAGAAATCTTCGTCGCCTTCAAGAGGCGTTCTCCAGAAATCTTCGTCTCCGGCTTCACTCCAGGTAATTCTTTTCGTCTCCTAGTTGTTTGTTCAGGGTGTTCGCCTGAGGTTTGCATGTTAGTTTGGTGAGGAGGATAGTTTAGGTTAGGGTTTGGTTCGAACAAATTGGCGTTTAGGTTAAGTTGTGGATTGGGTGAAAGAGTGTTTGAGTTTGTTGTGAGAAATTTCCTCAGAGGGTTGGGAGAGGAATTGCAGAGAGGGTGAGGAGGATGAAGGAAACGGCGTTAGGGTTAGGTTCGGTGAACAGTACCCAGATGGTTGTAGGAGGAGGTAGTTTTTGTTGCTTGTTGATATTGGGCTAGGGTTTGGGCAGCGTTTGGGCCCAAGCTGGTTTTGCTGAGACACCCCCGTGTTGCTCAGTACTCCCCCCCTGCGAGAGAGGAGATAGAGTTTTTTGGTCTGGGCCTTATGCCCACTACTATCCACACCCCCCGTAGGTAAGCCCATCTGGATGAGTAACGTGAAACTTGCTAGCTGCACCCCCCATGCGTTTCTTCTCCTTTTTTTTTATTTATTATTTGATTTCTGATAGCAGTGGGCCTGCGCCTTTTGCTGGGCGCACCCCCCATTCAGGCCCACCTTAGGATCTCAACTTGGATACATTGCTGTTAGCACCCCCCTCCTCTTTTATTTCAATTTTGTTTTTAATTTCTTTTACTATCTTCTTGCAACTTGTAAAATTCATAAAAAATAGAAAAATCTATATTTTTTAATTCTTGTTTTTCCTATAGGTTAATAAATCCGTCTAGAAAATTACAAATAAATAAAATTCTCATTTTATTTTCTTTTAATATTTTTAGAGTATTTTCCATTTAAATAGCATTTTAATTGGTTTAGTTTGTGCTCCATTTTGTAGAATTTTGTTTAGGACCTTCCCTTAGTCTTTTTAATTCATTCTTTTTGGTGGGATTAGATACTGAATCATAGTTCCCCATAGGATTTAATTCTTGATTTTTAGGTTAAGATTTGATTAGTTTAATTAGGTTAGCATTAGGGTACCATAATTAGGGTTTAAGGATGCATAGGTGAAAGAATTCATTTTCTGTGGAGAGTTTTGATTTGATTTTTGGGTAGGGGTATGTAGGGGTGTTATGGGTAGATGTTATAGACCCTTGTGAATAATTGTTAGATTTTTCCCTCTTGCTTTAGTATTTTTAGGTATTTTCTGAAGTGGATGATGGTTTTGACTGATCTGTGGTTATCTGTTTATCTCCGGGGTTCATTTGGGGAGTTTGTTGTGGGGCTTAGTTTGTTTTGAAGAGCTTGTTGAAGGAGCATGATGAAGGAGAGGATTGAAGATCAAGACTCAGAGAACCAGAGCTTGGAGATTATCCTCTGTTTGTGAGGTTTGAGATCCTGAAGTTTGAGGGAAGTTCATGGTACTTTCCTGAGGAAGGCACTATGAATGACTTTCATTCTTTCTTCTCACCTCTTTCCTAAGTATCCAATGATGTTGGAGCCAACTTGTGAGTTTTATTTCTCCTAAGGAGGAATGTAAACTGATCACATGTTGTTGAGCCACATGAGATACAACTCCTAAGTGGAAGCCTCCTAGTACTTTCCTGAGGAAGGTCCTATGGGTCTATTCACTTAGCTCCTTTAGTTTACCTAGGATTTCTCAAGTATCCAATGATGTTGGAGCCAACTTGTGAGTTTAATTTCTCCTGAGGAGGAATGTAAACTGATCACAGTTGTTGAGCCACATGGGATACAACTCCTAAGTGGAAGCCTCCTAGTACTTTCCTGAGGAAGGTCCTATGGATCTATTCACTTAGTTCCCTTAGTTCAGATAGGATTTCCTAAGTATCCAGTGATGTTGGAGCCGACTTGTGAGTTTAATTCCTCCTGAGGAGGAATGTAAACTGATCACAGTTGTTGAGCCACATGGGATACGATTCCTAAGTGGAAGCCTCCTAGTACTTTCCTGAGGAAGGTCCTATGGGTCTGTTCACTTAACTCCCCTAGTTTTGATAGGATTTCTCAAATATCCAATGATGTTGGAGCCAACTTGTGAGTTTTATTTCTCCTGAGGAGGAATGTAAACTGATCACATGTTGTTGAGCCACATGGGATACAACTCCTAAGTGGAAGCCTCCTAGTACTTTCCTGAGGAAGGTCCTATGGGTCTATTCACTTAGCTCCTTTAGTTTACCTAGGATTTCTCAAGTATCCAGTGATGTTGGAGCCGACTTGTGAGTTTAATTCCTCCTGAGGAGGAATGTAAACTGATCACAGTTGTTGAGCCACATGGGATACGATTCCTAAGTGGAAGCCTCCTAGTACTTTCCTGAGGAAGGTCCTATGGGTCTGTTCACTTAGCTCCCCTAGTTTTGATAGGATTTCTCAAATATCCAATGATGCTGGAGCCTTCGTGTGAGTTTAGTTTCTCCTGAGGAGGAATGTAAACTGATCACAGTTGTCGAGCCGCATAGGATATGACTCCTGAGTGGTAACCTCCTGGTACTTTCCCGAGGAAGGCACTATGAGTTTGTCTGCTTAGCTCCCTTTCTTTGGTAAGCTTGTTCTGAAGCTTGGAGACTGGGATTGATTCCTCTTGCTTAGGGTTTTGATTAGAGTTTTGCCTAGATAGTTGCTTAGAGGTTTGATTAGGGTTTGTTTAGGGGTATTGCTCAGGGTTTTTGTTTAAGCTTTGGATAGAAGTTTGTCAGGTTAGCTAGCCTTCTCTTTGGGTTGTTTGACTTGTGTGGTGTTGTGTTGCATTAGACTTAGGTATTCATCTAGATAGTTCTGAGGTAGGTGCATCCTAGAAGTAGGCTTTGTGTGCATGAGAAGTCGAGGTGGTCCTCCTTCTGCTTGTTTGTTATTGCATGGCTTTGCTTGCTGGTATTTGGTAGAGCTGAGCTCCCTTACCTGTGTGGTTTGCGGCCTTCGCGCCTTGTTTGTTTAGTTGTTGCATTCATGCATATTTCCAGTATTCCTTTACTTTGCAGTTGATTCCTGTTTTGCTGTTCAGTCCTGTTGCCATGATCCCTTAGGAGCTCTGACTTCTCCGCTGTGGAGTTGTTATGATAGACATTAGGATGGTCAACCAGGTGTGATAGCAGTAGGTAGATTCCCCTCTTTAGTCATAGTTTTAGGGTGTCTTGTCCCGTTCTCAGCAGTAGGAGCTTTTGAGTAGCTTGAGTCGTAGTTAGCCGAACTACAGCTGCTCTGATTTCTCGTACCAGACGAGAATATGTAGGCATAGGATGCGATATCCTAGCGAGCACACTAACGACTGACTTTTTGTTCTCTCGCTGCTGTGCGATCGAGACTTTCCCGCTGACGACTAATTGTTATCCCTTTCCCTTGTCCGAGTGCATTTGAGACCAGATCATAGTTGTAGGTTCCCGAACCTTTGAGATCAGTTTGTTTTCTCACTGCTGTGTGAGAGCCCCCAGTTTAGTCGTAGTTAGTCGAACTACGTTTGCTCTGATCTTCCATGCTGTGTGGAAGTACGTAGGCACAGGACGCGATGTCCTGGCGAGCAACCTTTTCCCCGTTTAGACGTAGGTAGTCGAACTACGTTGACTCTGACTTTCCCATTGCACGAGGGAGTACGTAGGCCCAGAACACCGTATGTTCTGTCGAGTCCTGTCCTTTTATTTTCTTTTCAGACTGACCATTAGCGTAGATAGATAAACACACCCTTTTCCTTATAAACACCAAGCGTGGATCCCATCGAGTACGATGGACGTGAGGGGTGCTAACACCTTCCCCTTGCGTAACCGACTCCCGAATCCAGGTTTTGGTTGCGATGACCATACCTTTTCCCGTCTTTGCGAGGTTTACTTCGAGCGTTTCCTTTCCCGTTCTGAGGGATAAATAACGCACGGTGGCGACTCTCCTGTCAAGCCGGCGCCGATCTTCGCAGTAGCGACAGCTGGCGACTCTGCTGGGGACTTATAGCATCTAGGGACTTTTCCCATCCCTTATGCTGGGACCGTTTCCCATCCCCTACGCGAGTCAATCCTAGCGCTTGGGTGTTTATTTGTTGGGTGTTGTGCATATTGTGTTTTACCTTTCTGCACTTTACTTTTTCGTACCTTTACCTTTCCGCATTAACTTTCAGCACTATATTATTGTGATTATTGCTGTGGGCAAGGGAGGTTACTGTGAGTGAGAAGCCGGACCTGGGCTTGAGTATGCACCTAGATATAGTTGTGGAGAGTAGTAGACGAACCTGTCTGCTGAGCAGGCACAGTTCCCTACGAAATCTGCGCTCAGACGAGGTTCTCGCAGAGGTGCTCCTTTCCGGTCCTGAGGATCTGAGGGGAGTCCAGACATGAGGATTGTCGACTCTGGGGACCGATCATTTGGAAGTCAGCTAAGTGAGGTCTCTTCATGACTCGATGATGCCACTCCTTCTGGGAATCGTATCGTCATTCATGAAAGTCTGTGACGCTGATGACCGCATAGGATGCCGTACCTTTGTCCGTGGATTAGGTCTATCATACCTGTGAGGGGGATTGGGTTATTGCAGGAAAACTGGCCTTCAGAAACCATGATTCAGTAGTTATCAGATGGTGTTCTTGATTCATCTCCAGGTGTGTTGTCTGGGTCATATGGGTTTCTTATCTGAGGTTGATGCCATTATCAGATGGTTTTCTCGTCAGATACAGAGGTTCAGATGGTTTTCTTGCCAGGGGATTGATATTTTGAGTATCAGATGATAGTTAGTGTCATGAGGTTCTGGTGACTATGGTGGTTTTCTGTTCTTGATCACAGAGATGTTCCTCTTCAGGCTACAGCATAGCCCCTGTGTTTACAGATTGCATTATTTATCATACTGCATCATTGCATTACCATTTGCATTCAACTAACGTGTGTGTATTACAGGTACATATTTTCCCTCCCAGTTCTGGTGTCTGTTTCCTAGCAAGACATGGAAGCCACGAAGAGAGTGTTACCCTACAAGTTTCCGTCTCCGGACATCAGTCTTTTGTTAGAGTTGATTACTATTGCTAAGAAGAGGGTAATGGGTGACTTCAGAAAGATATAGGGGAGGATTCTGACCTATGTTTATCAGCCATCGGCCTACGAGATCAGCGGCATTTATACCCTGTTACAGTTTTATGATGCGGAGCTCAGATGTTTCGTATTTCCTGACTTTGTTTTGGCTCTTACCCTGGAGGAGTATTCTGCACTCTTGGATGTACCGATCCGCGAGCAGATGCCTTTCTATCGTACGGACGCTGAGCCTAATCTGGCTGAGCTTTCTGCCATCCTGTACTTAAGAGAGTCTGAGCTGTCAGGGAAGATGATCAGAAGAGGGGATGTGTGGGGATTTCCGTTGGATGTCTTGGTGGAGAAGGCTCGGGAGTATGCCCAGAAGGGTGGCTGGGGTGTTTTTGACGTCATCCTTGCTGTATGTGTTTATGGCATCGTGTTGTTCCCGAACATTCCTGATTTTGTTGACTCAGATGCCTTCTATATTTTGGCTGCGAAGAACCCGATTCCTACTTTGCTGGGAGATATCCACCATTCAACTCACTACCAGAATGAAAAGCGGCGAGGAAGGAATGTGTCTTGCTGTGTACCTCTCCTGTGCAGGTGGTTCACCAGTCATATGCCTAAGTCAGGCCCTTTTGTCACCTCTATTGATTCTCTAGGATGGCCGGAGCGCTTGATGGGGTTGACTGCTGAGAACGTGGTATGGGTCAATGAAGAGGTATTCGGAGTTGAGGTCATACTCAAATGCGAAGGATTCCCGAATGTTCCATTAATAGGAAGGAAAGGGTGCGTCAATTACAACCCTTCCTTATTGATCAGGCAATTTGGGTATGTACCTCAGGGAGCGCCGAAGCCCGAGGAGATACAGGAATCTCTGTATCTCACCAGAGCAATAGGGAAAGAGATGCTGACCAAGCTTGAGAAGGCATGGAAGAACTTGCACAAGAGAGGGAAGCCTTCAGGTAGCAGAGGGGATACTCGAGTTCCTAGCCCGTATGTGGAATGGATTCGTGAGCGAGCTACGAAATTCCTTATGCCTTATCCAGCGGTTCAGCCATTGCATCCTTCTCCGGTGGAGGAGCCTACCACAGTGGACATACAGGTATACAAGCAGCTGATGGCGGAGAAAGAAGAGCTAGCAAAGGCTAAAGAGGCTTTAGAGCAGGAGAATGCCCAGCTTCGTCATGAAAAGATTGAAACAGGATATTTTTCCAAGCAACAGGCTGAAACTCTGAAGCATCTGAAGACTACGTTATTGGAATTGACTGAAACCAAGAAGTGTCTGGAGTTAGATGTAGACTCAGTTAGCAGTGTATTGGCTACTAAGAAGCAAGAGCTGGAAAGGGCCTACACGAAGCTAGCTAAGTTCAGAGAGCACTGGGATCTCACTATGGCCAAGCGCAAAGGACGGGAAGAAGAGCTAAAGACACAAGTTGCTCAGTTAGAAGAACAGGTCAAAATGAAGACTGAAGAGCTTGAAGAAGAAGCATGCCGCCGATACGAGGCCGAACGCAAGATGATTGATGCCATGAAGAATTTGGAAGATTTTCAGCATAGAGCAGACGCCAAGAGACCCAAACCTGGGGATGGTGCCAATGATAAGGCTTGGGAAGAATTTGTCAGAGACATCCAGGGAACGGTCAGAAAAAGGGATCAGTTGATAGAAGGCTTGATTTATCGACCGGATCACGCAGAGACGAAGAAGATGGTCGAGGACTTCCGCAACCGTACCCGTACTTGATTTTTCTCTTGTATTCTGTTGTGTTGAGATCACCACCAGGCATGTTGGCTGGGATCCTCCTTTATCATATCAGCTGTATGGAGCATAGTTATGTAACATCTTGACAAGACTGTTATTCTAATAAATATATGAGGGTTTTTTCTAAACATTGTCTTTATGGTTTATCTCGTCTTGCTACCACTGACACTGGAATTGGAGGGGAAATATCTCCAATGCACACATGCACGTTAGCATTTTTGTATTTCTGTTTGCATAAATCATATTGCATAGCATTACTATAGCAGGCCAGAGCACTTATCCAGCCTTTGTTTTCACCAGAGGGTGATTCTCGGGGGATTGTTTGAGGCAAGAGTGGAGTGTTGAAGACGACCAAGGGGCTGGAGCAGATTTGAGCAGAATCAAGTAGTGTGGTCAGTTGCAGGTAATTGGTAGCTATGGCTGAAGGCAATTTCCAGGCTCCTAACACCTTGACAGGGTTTACTATGGCGTCCAACCATCGGTATGATTCTATGAGAGACTTCCCGAACAATCTTGCTACAGACCAAGTTGTACAGCCTACTGTCCAGAATCGAGATCGACATGAGTAGTTCGTTGCCCAAAATGAACGTCATCCTCCTGCTAACAATCAAGGTGTTGCTTTCCCTGTGATGAATTACCGGAGAGATATTCCAATTTCCGGGATGGTAGAGCCAAGAGCTCTTGAAAAGGATAGAAGACTCCGAGCATTGGAAGAAGGTATAAAAGCCTTAGAAGCGAAAGATGCCGTTAACCTGGATGCTGTAGACATGTGTTTGGTTCCTGACCTGGTGTTGCCTTACAAGTTCAAAGTGCCGGAATTTGAAAAATACACGGGAGATAGCTGTCCGAAGCTGCATTTGATGATGTTCTGTCGAAGGATGACTTCGTTTGTGCGAAATGACAAATTGATGATCCATTGCTTTCAGTATAGTCTGACTGGGGCATCCTTGAGGTGGTATGTGCAGTTAGAGAGTAATTTGATTCGATCATGGGTGGAGTTAGCCCGAGCTTTCATGAAGCAGTACGATTACAACCTGGATTTGGCTCCTAGTCTCGTACATCTGCAAGAATTATCTCAGGCGAAGAATGAATCATTCAGAGGGTATTTGCGAAGATGGAAAGAATTGGCTGCTAGTGTTTAACCACCGCTTCCGGAAAGAGAAATGGTTGACGTTTTCTTGGGTACTCTGAAAGGCCATTATTTTGACAAATTGTTCAGTTGTACCAGCTTTGTGGGCCTGATGAGAATGGGTGAGCTTGTTGAGAGAGGACTCAAGAGTGGAAAGTTTCGAGATGTTCCTCATTCCCCAGTTGATAAGAATGAATCGGTTGCCAGTTCTCAAGAAGAGTGGGAAGAAGGAGATGACGCCGTCTCAAAGTCTCTAGCATCTCAGGATCAGTTTTCAGACACTTCAAGTCAACGGTCATCCTATCGTCGATCGCGTCAGCACGCCCCACGAAGACCAAGGAAACCTGAAAGGCAGTTTACTCCGCTACCGGTGTCGTACAGTCAGTTGTTGCCAGATCTGGTCAAAAGTGGACTGATAGTGCCGAAAGAGACTAAGCCGGTGATTCCACCGTATCCTCCAGGTTTTGATGCCAGCGCCCGCTGTGAGTACCATGTTGGGGCACAGGGGCATTCAACAAATGATTGTAAGGTGCTCAAAAGCCAGGTTCAAGATCTGTTAGACTCTAACCGGATTTGCATCACGCCTCAGGGTTTTGTTCAGATTAATGATTCTCCCTCATCCAGTTGTGTGGGTTCGTCAGTTAATGTCATGGAAGACTCCTCGGGAAGTGTGTGCTCTGAAGATTGTCAATCGGAGAGTTCAGTTGAATATGGGAGAAGTTTCTAGAGGTTTCTGTGTCGGGTGTCGCATATGTTTTCTCTGCCTAACCCGTTTAGCTTTTGTGCATTAGTATTTGCCGACCACCACCAGGATTGTTGGCTGGGGTCATTGTATTCGTACTCATTTATGCTTACGTGCTGCTTTTGTTGGTTGTACATGTGTGGGAGATGTTCGTCCGTGTGCTTATAGCTTGAGTTTCTTTTTGCCTTGTCTTGAATATGTGTTTGCTTTCCGCATTGCATTATGATTTAACAGGTACATCAGAACCATGGGTCTTTTTTCCCCCATCCTCCAGTTTGTTGCAGGAATTTCTTCAGAGATATGGAACATAATCAGTTTGAATTGATTGAAGTCCGAGGCCAGTGGGGGCAGATGATGAGAGACATGCAAGAGATGCGTCTGGAGCAGAAGATCCTCAAAGAGGAAAATAGTCAGCTGAAGACCCAAATGAGCTTGATCATGGAAGTAGTCAAGAATGTGCTTAGGAAAGAGGACGATCAGCTATTTGAAGCCGCAATGAAGAAGCTCGTGCCACCCGTGCATGTGGAACCTGAGCAGCAGCAACAGAGGGTGCATCCGGCTCAACGGAGGATCCAGGAGGGGAAGCCAAAGAGAATATTTGAGGCGCCGCCTACAACATATGCTGAGCTCTTGCAGACTTTATTGAGGTTTAATCTGGTTGAAAAGAGAACGTTGGAACCACCCACAAGAGCGCTTCCTCATGGGTACGATGCCAGTAAGAAATGTGAGTTTCATTCTGGGGCACTCGGACACGACATCGAGGGTTGTCATGCTTTTAAGCACAATGTTCAAGACCTGATTGACTCGCACGATATTGAATTCACGCCGAGCGGCGTAGCTGTACGTATTGCTCCTATCCCAGTTGATGTCAAGATGACGGAGGTTTCTAAAGCTGCAGTAGGTCAGAAACGTATCCTGGACTCCATGGTGTCAGAATCTCTAGGCCCACAACTGTTGCCTATTCCTGGGGCAGATCTGAGAATGAAAATGGCTAAGCACAAGGAGGGCTTTAATCAGTACAGTGAAAGTCAAGAAACCGATGCTGTATTCGCTACGAAGGGTGTTCAAGAGTCTACCTGATACCAACAACAACAGCAACGATCTCAACAGTGGAAAAGGCAGCAGTATCCCAATCAGCGAAAAGCTCAAAATCAGAAGCCATTGAGGGTATTTAAGGTGCCTCCGATGCCGTATGCCGAACTTCTTCAGATGTTGCTACGATTGCAGTTGGTTGAGAAGAGGAAGTTAGCCCCGCTGACAGGGACGCCTCCAGCAGGTTATGATATCAAGGAGCACTGTGATTTCCATTCAGGAGCACAGGGGCACAACATTGAAGATTGTCTGTCCTTCAAGCATAAAGTACAGGACTTACTTGATAGTGCAGCAATCAGCTTCGGGCAGGAAGGTCCCAAAATCATTTGAATAAAGGAGAAGGGGCCCTATAACTTGGTTGAGTCGTTGAAAGCAGATCAGGACAGCTTCGGGTTGCCTCTAATAACTGATTGTGAAGATAGCTGGTTCAGCAGCAGGACAAATGTGAAAGCCCGGTTCTCGGAAGCTAGCATTTGTTTTTCTTGTTTTATCTTGTCATGTCTTTACATTTGTAGTTTCTTTCCTGTTTAAATTTGCAATCTTGTTTGTAAAACTTGTTGTTTTCATTCAATTGATGATAATGAAATAAATATGCATGTTTTGATTAAATCCATTCGTGTTCACTAATGGTTTTTTACAAATGTCCAACGCTTGGTTAAGAAGGATCTGGGGAGGATGACGAAAATGAACGACGTGCAAAATTCCGATTGTATGCTTTTGAAATAAAACCTGTTGATGATGTACAGACATTGTTTCAAATCCCTAAACACCGGAGTTATAAGGAAGATAATCCCTTGTCAACCCCTTTGAGCCTAGTAGTAGGAGTTCTTTCTGAAAACGAAAAACCCTCAATCTTAACCTGGGGCAGGGTAGGTGTTAGCTAATTCGACTGAGCGTCCAAATTGCAAAAGGAGTGTCCGTTCGAGGATCAATCACACCCCTAGAGGTCGTGCATAAAAAACCGCAATGGTTAAATCAAGAGTGAGACAGTCACATCATTCCCCGAAAGAGTCAGACAATCAGTGTCACACGACTCGTTCGAAAAAGAGAAAGCGAAGAAAAAAGAATCAAAAGCCCGCTAAGTCAAGAAGACTTTAAAACAATTGACTTAGGCAAAAATGAGGGCATCCCGCTGGACTTAAAAAATCAAAAGAAACTCAAAAGGAGTCAGTCCAGGCAAAAGTTAGGGAACAGAAAAAAGATGAAAGGATGACAAAAGAAAAATCCTCAAATGAAATACGCGTCGTGTGACCCCAAGTGTCGAAGACGAAGAATGAGTGACTATCACTCCAAAAACCAAAAGTTTCTCGAACTATCACTCCTATCTTTCAGCCTCTGAGAGGTGAGCGCTAAGGTCGAATTAGCTAAACGTAGGATGGGAGAACATCAAGGAGAATGGGTAGGTTAAAATAAACTTTGAGCCTTTATCCTTTCCTTCAAAACCATGAACCTGACCACGTTACAACCTTCAAAAGTCCTAATTGAAGCAAGTTGTTTCGAAAGCATACTTCGGTAAAGGTCACGTCGATTCTGACTCCTAAAAGGGTTCTTCATACCATGTTGGTACCGATGTTGATATTCTTGATAAGTGTTTTGTGCATTTTTATGCCATAGACTGTTTTTGCCTATTCCCAGTGAACAGATTGGATGTCAAAGCTGTCATATGTGTTGCATTAATATGTCTTTTATGCAGAACAACTTGTTTTACTTGCGAGTAAGCGCTTGACAGCAGAAAAGCTTCCTACAGTGGAAAGAATGGACAGGATAGAATACAGAGTGCCCGGATGTTCCGAGAGCAGGGGCAAGCTATTATTGAGATCCCCAGTCAAATCAGCCTTTCGAAGTCAGTTATCCTGGGGCAATCAGGTTGAGATTCGATGAATATCTTATAGTCAGGGGCACTACTCTGAATCGGATAATCAGGAGCAAAGTCATTATAGTCAGGGGCAGGCCATCTCAAGAGCGCAAAGGTCGTTCTTTATTCGAGAAGCATTTGAGGAGAAGTATCTCTCTGAGGTTCAGAATGCTGGGGTATTTCATATCAGACCATCAAGGAGCAGATTTTCAGATTTCCTTTCGAGGACTATCCCCACAGAGGTCCCATAGGCTGGGGCATATCAGGAGCGAAAGGATTGTTCTTCTCCGTATCAGCATGGTCATTCGGAGTTATTCAAGCAGATTCAGTCAATTTTCGAGAGCGAGACGAATGCGGGAAGTCGTGTCACTATCCCTGGACTATTCAACTAAAAGGTTGTGTATTCAGGCAGAGTGTTTTCCAGCGCCAGTTGTACCTGACCCATCACAGATAGCCTAAAAGACCAAATCCATGTCGGCGATCACTGTGAGACCCATCCGTGTTGGCGCATCAGTTTCCAAATCCAATCTTCGTCAGTACGCAGGGAGACTCCGTCTATTTTCTCCAGCAAAGTCCAATTTGTCAGTGGCACGGGCAAGCTATCCCCAGAGGAGTCCAATCATATTCAGCACATCTGCTATTTCACAGCAGAGTTATATTCCCCAGCAGGGTATTACTTCGTCGATGGTGTTCGGTTAAGTTCCCAATATCCCCAGCGGAGTTGATTTCGCTCTCCCAGCATTTATTTTGCTGGGATAATCCTGTGATATCCGGTTTATCCCTAGCGGAGTTGGCTTCGTCTTCAGCACTTATGTTGCCGAAGTGGTTTTCTGTACCCGACTTCCACCAGCAGCTCGAGCCTGCATTAGCATATTGCATGCATTATCATATTTGCATCATACTTGCATGTCATTGTCAAAATGCGTAGCATTTCCATCCTGAATGGAGCATTATGCCATAGAAAGATTAAAGCATATGCATATGCATATGAAGCATAAGTCAGGTTTTCTACCAGCCTCATACGGCGCGTGAATTACTCTGTGATCAGTTCAGGGGCATTTATCCAGCAGCAGGGTTCAGACGACTCAGCGGATTATTTGTATCTCAGATCATATAACAATTATGCTTTGATCAGTCAGTCATCTGGTATCGACAGACTTTTCTTCCCGTCAATTCATATTGATGATATGTTCCTCCAATAAGTGGATTTCTCCGTCTATCATTAGACGTCTTGAGTTTGAACGTGGTTTTCTTTCCGTCTATCCGTAGACGATGTGAAGTTTTGGGTGATTTTCAGTGGGGTTCAAGACGGGGTTTCTCTAGCAAGTGGCTTTTCTTTCCGTCTATCAGTAGACGATGTGAAGTTTCAGGTTATTGTTCAACGGGTTTCTTATTGTCGGATCATACAGATGGGGTGTTTCCCCAGCGAGTCTTCTCCGGCTATCTTTGATTGTTGAGGGGGTTCAAAACGATATTTCGGATAGTGGTTTTCTTGTTGTTTATTGGATGAGATGACGTTTCAAGAGGGACCTTTCTGACCGTCAATCCTTATTGATGTCGAGGCTCTTCGAAGAATGTTCAGTTTTCGTGATTGTTGATTCTTATTGACGACATGGTTCTTTAAAAGGTGGTTTTCTTCCCGTCGGTCCATACTGACGATGTGGCCCCTTCAAGGATATTGATCTTTCCATCAATTCCCGTAGACAGAAGGATTCTGAAATTCGAGGGATGGTGTTGAATTGCGTTTGGCTTTCTTCCCGTCTATCCTTAGACGATGTGAATATTGATTTGTTTCATCAATCAGGATGATCTCGTCTATCCTTAGACGATGTGAATATTGATTTGTTTCATCAATCAGGATGATTCCGTCTATCCTTAGACGATGTGAGTATGGAGATCAATGGTGTCTTTCCATCTACCCTTAGACGATGTGAGTATCGAGATTTATGGTGTCTTCCCGTCTATCCTTAGACGATGTGAATATTGATTTGTTTCATCAATCAGGATGATCCCGTCTACCCTTAGACGATGTGAGTTGGGAGATTATTTCTTCCCGTCTATCCTTAGACGATGTGAATTGATTTGTTTCATCAATCAGGATGATCCCGTCTACCCTTAGACGATGTGAGTATGGAGATTAATGCTTTCTTCCCGTCTATCCTTAGACGATGTGAATATTGATTTGTTTCATCAATCAGGATGATCCCGTCTATCCTTAGACGATGTGAGTTGGGAGATTATTTCTTCCCGTCTATCCTTAGACGATGTGAATATTGATTTGTTTCATCAATCAGGATGATCCCGTCTATCCTTAGACGATATGAGTATGGAGATTAACGGTGTCTTGCCGTCTATCCTTAGACGATGTGAGTATTGAATTTTTCCTTCAAGAGGTGGGTATCTTTCCGTCTATCCTTAGACGATGTGAGTATTGGTGTTTCCTACATTCAGGGTGTCTTCCCGTCCATCGTTGGACGATGTGAGTATATTTCTCTTCCTGCCTATCAGTAGGCAATGCGAAAGGATCAGGTGTTTTGTTGCAACCCTCAGGGTTTGCTATAGGGGGTATCACAGGTAATTGGCATTAAAATCAGGATTTCTTTTACCAGATGATTGATCAGTTTGGTGCCGTAATGACTGGACTCGGTTTTCAGGATTTTATTCCCCAAGCAGTTTACAGTATATGCTCGCGGTTGGCAAATTTTCGGGTTTTATTTGTATTCAACCGTCTCGTACCTCTGAATGCTTGAAGGCTGAGCGCTCTTCAAACCCTTCAGGTCCAAGTCGCTTGAATAGGGGCAGCTGTTGCACCCTAATTTGACCAACCGATTCTCCTATCTGACTCGTGGTTTAAATTCATATTCGCAAATCAGACGCATGATATTTGTGCACAGACAGAGGATATCAGAGTTACGACATGGGTTTCATTTACTAGCTATGGCAGATCCAGTCCAGATCATCAGGGTTTTATTTTCGGGAAATTGTGCGCTCCTCGGTGATTTTTAGCTTGCATAGTGATTTTGGGATATTTCTGATACCGGGGGTTCTCTGTCCGATTCGATCTGGTCTCGTGTGCTCTTTTATGGTGGTCATTTGCATTTGTCTGCATTTTTAGGGTTTAATAGCCTTTTGTGGATTTTAAATAGGCATTTTAATCATTTTTAGGATTTAAATAGATTTTTTAGAAGTTTAAATAGCTTAAATCTCTTTTTAGAATTTTATATAGATTTTTAAATAGATTTAATAGTTTTTTAATCATTTTTAGAATATAAAAGATTTTAAATAGTTTTAATTGTTTTAGGTAATATAGAAAATATTATAGATTTTTCTTTTATGTTAATAGGAATTTTTAATGGTTTTTAATAGAAATAATAGAGTTTGTGTTAATGAAGCTTTAATCTTTTAATAGATTTTTCTTATTAGTTTTAAATAGGATTTTAATAGTTTTAAATAATATTAGAGATTAAATAGAGATTATTAGAATTTTTTTTAATATAGGTTTAAGTAGATATTAATCATGTTTTAGATTTAATTAGGATTAATCTTTTGTTTAGAATTTAATTGAATTTGATAGAATCAATTAGGATAGTTAATCTGCATTTAGTTTAATTAGGATTAGTCTTAATTAGGTTAATTAGATTTAATATTTTTTATTAATCAGTTTTTTCAGTTTTTTAGGGTTTTTTGTCCAGCTTTTCGTTGGGCCCAGAGGGGATTTTTTGGAGGCCCACTTCATTATCAGTCCAATTCGTTTTTGTGCAGGTTTTGGCCAGAGGATGCCACTTGTCCATGTATAAAGAGGGACACGCGTTCATCTCAGGACCCCACCACCTCACACTCTCCCTCAGCCCACTCACGGACACGCGTCCCACCACTCTCTCCTTCTGCCAGCGCGTCTCACACGTGTCCCTCCCAACCGGTACCTCTCACCACTTGTCACCTCCCTAGCCCCTCGCCTGAGCCTCACCAGAACCCTGCCGCCGGCCATGCATCCGCCTTGAACCTCCCCAACGGCCACCGTCCAACCGTCTCCGGCCACCGTCCCTTGCCGGAAACTGCAAAAAGCTCCAGAAATTCCCAAAAACGTTTCCTTCTTCATCTTCCTCCTCCGTCCACTTTCATCTTCACCTCGCCGGAGAACTCGGCCACGTCGCCGGAAACTTCAAGGGATTTTCCAGATCCTTCATCAAAGTTTTCCAGAAACCCCTCAAAGCTTCATCGTTCTTCAATCTCTCCCTAGAACGTCTTCGTTTATCATCATCGATCGTTAAGAATTTCACCTGTTCTTCGTGGATTCCCTAGAATATTCATAAACCAGAACAAGATTCTTCATCCAAACTTGCATCATCCATCTTCCAAACATTCATCGATCTCCCAAAAATTTCCAGAAAGCCTTCAAGATTCTCAGCAATAATCTCCAGAGGTCCGCGTGACATTTGACTATCTTCAACGAGCAAGAACGCTCGCGTTCATCACCGTCAACCCTCCCTCCGCGTCCAGATCGTAAGAATCCTCAGGGTGCCTTCGTCTTCTCCAAAGATCCTCAACCGTGCTTCAAGAATCCGCGCGCTTCTAAGATTTTCGTCGTCCTCAGTTTTTTCCTCCAGAAATCTTCGTCGCCTTCAAGAGGCGTTCTCCAGAAATCTTAGTCTCCGGCTTCACTCCAGGTAATTCTTTTCGTCTCCTAGTTGTTTGTTCAGGGTGTTCGCCTGAGGTTTGCATGTTAGTTTGGTGAGGAGGATAGTTTAGGTTAGGGTTTGGTTCGAACAAATTGGCGTTTAGGTTAAATTGTGGATTGGGTGAAAGAGTGTTTGAGTTTGTTGTGAGAAATTTCCTCAGAGGGTTGGGAGAGGAATTGCAGAGAGGGTGAGGAGGATGAAGGAAACGGCGTTAGGGTTAGGTTCGGTGAACAGTACCCAGATGGTTGTAGGAGGAGGTAGTTTTTGTTGCTTGTTGATATTGGGCTAGGGTTTGGGCAGCGTTTGGGCCCAAGCTGGTTTTGCTGAGACACCCCCGTGTTGCTCAGTACTCCCCCCCCTGCGAGAGAGGAGATAGAGTTTTTTGGTCTGGGCCTTATGCCCACTACTATCCACACCCCCCGTAGGTAAGCCCATCTGGATGAGTAACGTGAAACTTGCTAGCTGCACCCCCCATGCGTTTCTTCTCCTTTTTTTTATATTTATTATTTGATTTCTTATAGCAGTGGGCCTGCGCCTTTTGCTGGGTGCACCCCCCATTCAGACCCACCTTAGGATCTCAACTTGGATACATTGCTGTTAGCACCCCCCTCCTCTTTTATTTCAATTTTGTTTTTAATTTCTTTTACTATCTTCTTGCAACTTGTAAAATTCATAAAAAATAGAAAAATCTATATTTTTTAATTCTTGTTTTTCCTATAGGTTAATAAATCCGTCTAGAAAATTACAAATAAATAAAATTCTCATTTTATTTTCTTTTAATATTTTTAGAGTATTTTCCATTTAAATAGCATTTTAATTGGTTTAGTTTGTGCTCCATTTTGTAGAATTTTGTTTAGGACCTTCCCTTAGTCTTTTTAATTCATTCTTTTTGGTGGGATTAGATACTGAATCATAGTTCCCCATAGGATTTAATTCTTGATTTTTAGGTTAAGATTTGATTAGTTTAATTAGGTTAGCATTAGGGTACCATAATTAGGGTTTAAGGATGCATAGGTGAAAGAATTCATTTTCTGTGGAGAGTTTTGATTTGATTTTTGGGTAGGGGTATGTAGGGGTGTTATGGGTAGATGTTATAGACCCTTGTGAATAATTGTTAGATTTTTCCCTCTTGCTTTAGTATTTTTAGGTATTTTCTGAAGTGGATGATGGTTTTGACTGATCTGTGGTTATCTGTTTATCTCCGGGGTTCATTTGGGGAGTTTGTTGTGGGGCTTAGTTTGTTTTGAAGAGCTTGTTGAAGGAGCATGATGAAGGAGAGGATTTAAGATCAAGACTCAGAGACCCAGAGCTTGGAGATTATCCTTTGTTTGTGAGGTTTGAGATCCTGAAGTTTGAGGGAAGTTCATGGTACTTTCCTGAGGAAGGCACTATGAATGACTTTCATTCTTTCTTCTCACCTCTTTCCTAAGTATCCAATGATGTTGGAGCCAACTTGTGAGTTTTATTTCTCCTGAGGAGGAATGTAAACTGATCACATGTTGTTGAGCCACATGGGATACAACTCCTAAGTGGAAGCCTCCTAGTACTTTCCTGAGGAAGGTCCTATGGGTCTATTCACTTAGCTCCTTTAGTTTACCTAGGATTTCTCAAGTATCCAATGATGTTGGAGCCAACTTGTGAGTTTAATTTCTCCTGAGGAGGAATGTAAACTGATCACAGTTGTTGAGCCACATGGGATACAACTCCTAAGTGGAAGCCTCCTAGTACTTTCCTGAGGAAGGTCCTATGGATCTATTCACTTAGTTCCCTTAGTTCAGATAGGATTTCCTAAGTATCCAGTGATGTTGGAGCCGACTTGTGAGTTTAATTCCTCCTGAGGAGGAATGTAAACTGATCACAGTTGTTGAGCCACATGGGATACGATTCCTAAGTGGAAGCCTCCTAGTACTTTCCTGAGGAAGGTCCTATGGGTCTGTTCACTTAACTCCCCTAGTTTTGATAGGATTTCTCAAATATCCAATGATGTTGGAGCCAACTTGTGAGTTTTATTTCTCCTGAGGAGGAATGTAAACTGATCACATGTTGTTGAGCCACATGGGATACAACTCTTAAGTGGAAGCCTCCTAGTACTTTCCTGAGGAAGGTCCTATGGGTCTATTCACTTAGCTCCTTTAGTTTACCTAGGATTTCTCAAGTATCCAGTGATGTTGGAGCCGACTTGTGAGTTTAATTCCTCCTGAGGAGGAATGTAAACTGATCACAGTTGTTGAGCCACATGGGATACGATTCCTAAGTGGAAGCCTCCTAGTACTTTCCTGAGGAAGGTCCTATGGGTCTGTTCACTTAGCTCCCCTAGTTTTGATAGGATTTCTCAAATATCCAATGATGCTGGAGCCTTCGTGTGAGTTTAGTTTCTCCTGAGGAGGAATGTAAACTGATCACAGTTGTCGAGCCGCATAGGATATGACTCCTGAGTGGTAACCTCCTGGTACTTTCCCGAGGAAGGCACTATGAGTTTGTCTGCTTAGCTCCCTTTCTTTGGTAAGCTTGTTCTGAAGCTTGGAGACTGGGATTGATTCCTCTTGCTTAGGGTTTTGATTAGAGTTTTGCCTAGATAGTTGCTTAGAGGTTTGATTAGGGTTTGTTTAGGGGTATTGCTCAGGGTTTTTGTTTAAGCTTTGGATAGAAGTTTGTCAGGTTAGCTAGCCTTCTCTTTGGGTTGTTTGACTTGTGTGGTGTTGTGTTGCATTAGACTTAGGTATTCATCTAGATAGTTCTGAGGTAGGTGCATCCTAGAAGTAGGCTTTGTGTGCATGAGAAGTCGAGGTGGTCCTCCTTCTGCTTGTTTGTTATTGCGTGGCTTTGCTTGCTGGTATTTGGTAGAGATGAGCTCCCTTACCTCTGTGGTTTGCGGCCTTAGCGCCTTGTTTGTTTAGTTGTTGCATTCATGCATATTTCCAGTATTCCTTTACTTTGCAGTTGATTCCTGTTTTGCTGTTCAGTCCTGTTGCCATGATCCCTTAGGAGCTCTGACTTCTCCGCTGTAGAGTTGTTATGATAGACATTAGGATGGTCAACCAGGTGTGATAGCAGTAGGTAGATTCCCCTCTTTAGTCATAGTTTTAGGGTGTCTTGTCTCGTTCTCAGCAGTAGGAGCTTTTGAGTAGCTTGAGTCTTAGTTAGCCGAACTACAACTGCTCTGATTTCTCGTACCAGACGAGAATATGTAGGCATAGGATGCGATATCCTAGCGAGCACACTAACGACTGACTTTTTGTTCTCTCGCTGCTGTGCGATCGAGACTTTCCCGCTGAAGACTAATTGTTATCCCTTTCCCTTGTCCGAGTGCATTTGAGACCAGATCGTAGTTGTAGGTTCCCGAACCTTTGAGATCAGTTTGTTTTCTCACTGCTGTGTGAGAGCCCCCAGTTTAGTCGTAGTTAGTCGAACTACGTTTGCTCTGATCTTCCATGCTGTGTGGAAGTACGTAGGCACAGGACGCGATGTCCTGGCGAGCAACCTTTTCCCCGTTTAGACGTAGGTAGTCGAACTACGTTGACTCTGACTTTCCCATTGCACGAGGGAGTACGTAGGCCCAGAACACCGTATGTTCTGTCGAGTCCTGTCCTTTTATTTTCTTTTCAGACTGACCATTAGCGTAGATAGATAAACACACCCTTTTCCTTATAAACACCAAGCGTGGATCCCATCGAGTACGATGGACGTGAGGGGTGCTAACACCTTCCCCTTGCGTAACCGACTCCCGAATCCAGGTTTTGGTTGCGATGACCATACCTTTTCCCGTCTTTGCGAGGTTTACTTCGAGCGTTTCCTTTCCCGTTCTGAGGGATAAATAACGCACGGTGGCGACTCTCCTGTCAAGCCGGCGCCGATCTTCGCAGTAGCGACACGAGGGAGCTGGGAAGTAATTGGACGATGAACTCGTACGACATGGCATAGTTGATGGTGAACCGTGAAGGTGCAAGTGAAGACCTGGATGATAGCCTGGACAACTCTTACTTATGTTTCAAAATGGAATTACTGCATCACGTTGCTTTATCTTTTAACCGATTGCAGGAGCTGATGAGAAGGTGTTACTAATTAATTTGATGTAGGTTGAGAACATTAGGTGCACCTGAACAACAAATGGTTTTTTTGCACGATTGACTGGAGACTTGAATGTTGCGGATAACGCCGTTCTCGTCAAAATTGACAAATTTGATTGAGAGGTAAAAATCTTGACTTCCTTTATGTTAAAACAAATGCTAAGAATAGAGAACTTTGCTCACAAATTCTGGTATTGTAAATTTAGGAAGTTACGCTTGGAACTGTTGCACCGATGATGCCGTTCGGGTCAATTCTATCAACGATTGTGCACTGTCAAGTTCTATCTTGTAGTTCTTGTCCCTGATGAATTTGTATATGCTGAACATGATTGTCATCTATCAATCAACGTGAGCTGCGGCGCCGTCGTTGACGTTTTGTTTGGTCTCGACTCTGTTTGTGAAGAAGCTCTTGGTTTGGTTTGTAACTTCTTCTAGGAATTCCCTTTTTTTTACCCGCATTGTGCACTCGCATCTGTTGTCGTATTTGAGCTTATCGTAACAGGACTGTTTTCAATTATCTTTGGCAGGTTATGGCAGCAAGTCAAGGTTCTGTTGCGTCTGTAACTCTATGATGCATAGTCTCAGGAGTGTTGGTGATGGCTGTTGTGTAGGTGTATTAGGAAGGAAAATGATGTTCGCTTGAAAGCTGTACCGAAGTGTCGCAGGTTTTGCAACTGCGTTCAGAAAGAATTGAATCCTTTGGATGGGTATTTCTTCTTCTTTAAATTCCCCTCATCAGTTTGCATTTTCTTCATGTCTCCTCGCAACATTTGGATAGTGGAATAACTCCGTATGCGGTTCGCTTAGAGGAATTATGGTGCAAGGATAATTTGGCGGAAGGAGCAGGATCAATTTCCTTTTGCATAGGCTGGATGGGCTGCCAACATTGAATGTCACTCACTGATAGTATTGACACCCTCCACCTAGGGATCTTATTATTTCATTTCAATTGTCTTTGTGAACTTAGAGCTTAAAGGCCTTGTAACATATGAATTCTTGGGATATAATGAATTGAACTTGTTCTTCACAGCTTCTTGAATTGTCAAATATGAATATTAATTCAAATAATGGATTTAATTTCAAAAAGTTCAATAACACGTGTTTCCTGCTAGTTCTCTAATAGCTTAATTCCACAAAACTCTTCGTGTTGTAAGCACAAGGCGATAAGAGTTTCCAATGAAAACGACAAGAACTTCCAATGAAACAAAAACTCTTTGAGTCTGCCCATTAATAACTTATCTTTTGACGAAGTTGGGATCTTACTATTACATTCTCATAGTAACTCAAAATCGACGGTTGGTGTTAATAATAAGTGGTGTTTGTCCTTTCGTTAGCAATGGGTATTGGAGAAAATTGAATAATAAAAAAACAAGACAAGTAGAAGAGGATATATGTTCTCCTTGCCACTCAAATTCCAATCGGTTTTCATAAACTGTCTCCCGACCTTTATATGCCCGAATTGCTCAAAAACATTGAACACATGGGCTATGTTTGCAAACTTGAATTGATGAATTTGAGCCAATTGGATCTCCTTCCAAAATTAATAAGCGTTGCAACTTCAACAAATTTAATCATTGGTTTGAAATTCATGAGGCTCGGTTTGGGCTTTGAGGATAACTTGCACAAGCTTGATTCAACATACTTCCAATTTTGTCATTTTAAAGCCATATTATCCTTGGGTCATTAATCCACTCTTTTCCTGATACTTAAAATGCAACCTTGCTTGCCATGCAACCATAACTAGTCTTGAACGACTAAACTCAACACTTAACAGAAGAAAAGCTTCGATCTTCACTTGAACTTGTTGTCTGCATAAAAATTGATTAGTCGTAATAAATATATACAAAAGTAAAATAAAACAAGTAGGAGATAAGCACAAGGAGGCAGGATCTTATGGTCAAAAATTAGGGTGTGACAGATACTCCACAAATAGTAGAGCTTATAGAGTGTTCAACTCTAGAACTAATGTTTTTCTGGAATCTATAAATCTTGTGGTTGATGACTCACCCACAGAAACTATTGTCATAAATGATTTTTGATCATTGTTTCCTATGAATGATGATCTCGAAGATGTCACGGAAGATGTTAAAACATCTGGTGATGTTCATGAAAACATTGCAGACTCAAGCAGTGCTCCTGAATATGCAAAGATTGAGATCGTAAACAAGGGACCCTCCATCAGAATTCAGAAAGATCATCCTATGGAGCTTATAATAGGTTATTTGATGGGGGTGCTAGCATGATTCCCTGAAACTCATCTTGAACTCAAAGTCCGCTGACGTATGGAAAAGTTTGCTCGAACAACATGAAAGGAAGGAGAACGTTTCACCTATGTAGCTTATCTTGTCCTAGTCTGTTGGGTCTTTGAAGAAATTTTCCTTTGAAAGGATTTTGAAGCAGTAACACCATAATACGTCTTGAAGATGGCTTGCCTCAGAATTTTGAGTCATGAAAGGATTCATCCTTGGTTAACCGACTAATGAAGTGGTTGGCTTTGATGTGAGCTTGAGGTAGCTTGCCCTAGAATGAGCATTGAAGCGACTTTAACTCATATTGACTGGGTTTTGGAGGGATCTTCCCTTAGTTAGCTGAACCTCTAGGTGATCTGTCCCTGGTTGATGGAGTTCTAAGATTGTTCTCTCCTTATCAACCGATTCTTGAATGACTTTCCCCTTAATAAACCGATGTTTGGAGAGTTGCTTTAAACTGATAAATTCCTTGGTCAATATAATCATTAGATGCCATGCCCCTGATCCATAGGTTTATGAGGTGGTTTTGATGAATGCTCAAGTTCCTCTCTGGTTGCTCTTGGTGGATTTTCCCTAATGTCAAGTACCAACTTGCAGTTAAAAATGTTCATTTAAAATGGTAATTTTAATGCGATGCTCATATAGGTTTTGAAAAAAAATCATTATTTGAATGATGTATTGACGATGTGTGATGAGTGGACCATGATTCCAAACGCTGTGCTGATTTTGGTGGTGTGTGAAAGATAAAACGAGAATATGAATCAATATAGAATATTAGCAAATTTTTTAGGAGCCAGTTTACGCAACCTTATTGTAGTATGCTTTCAGAATAAATGCTGCCTCAATTAGGTCTTTTAAGGGTTGTAACATGGTCTGGTTCATGATTATTGAAATAAAGAATATAAGGCTCAATTTTGTTTTTAACCCACCCCTTTTTCATGATGCTCTCCAGTCATACGTTCAGTTAATTCAACACACACATTCGTCTTCCAAGAGAGTTTGATGGTGTAAGAGTGAATATGATGATTTAAGATCATCTCGAAATGGCAATCACCTTATTTTAATTTTGTCATGGATGTTGGTGACCCTTGGATTTTTGATATGGTAGTTACTGAATCTTGTTTTGATCTATTTGAGGATTTGATGACCTCTTTTGCTTCTTTTTTGTGTTCTTGATCCCTAATTTTTTCATGGACTGCTTATTCGAAGCTTTTAGCCCACTGGGATTTCCCTAATTTTTTCCTAAGTCTCCTATTTGGGTGTTCGACTTAACAGACTTTCTTTCTTTTGAGTTTTTTATTTTTAGTTTGGAAAGGCTTGTAAATGCCAAGTCATTGGTCATTGAAGAACAACCGACATAAATTTTGATTTTTTCATGACTCCTTCGAAACTTCAAGATGTGTGCGAAGCATATCATATGGTTGATCCCCAGAAGAGATATTTCATCTTGTAGTTCAAATGCATAGTCAGATTAACTAAACAACTAACCTTCCCCAGGTTAAGTGTAAGGGTTTTTTAGATCCGAAAGAAACACCTAATTCTAGGCTCAAAGTGGTTTAACTAGGGATTAACTTCTTATCTCTCCAGTGTTTGGGGATTTGAAACAATGTTTAAACATCATTAATAAGATTTCATATGAAATCATACCTTCAACAATTATGGGTATTTTGTTTTCATCATCCTCCCTCCAATCTTTGCTAAAACAACAATTTGATAAAGAAAGGTGAATGAGAGAAATATGGATATCTTATTTTGTTTTTGATATAAAAGAAGAAAAATGAGTGAATACAAAATGATTGATTCAGAAAATGCATGATCATTTCATCAATATTACCATTAGAAAAACAAAAATGTTTAAAAGTAAGTAGCATTTAACAGGAAAGAAATTTACAAATGCAATGATAAAAATGTCCAGTGATTTCCAGCATTGAGGATGTCTTCATGTATAAACCAATGACTTTAGGAGATGCCCCTTGAAGTCTTCAAACTCATTTGGGCGAGAGGTTGACGTGCACCACCAGGTTTCCTTCTAGAAAGGGTATGTACTTTTTATCGATCAAATGTTGTACTTTAGCCTTGAAAGCATTGCAGTCTTCAGTTGAGTGCCCTATTGATCCAACATGATATCCACACTGCACATCAGGATTATACCTAGGTGGATATGGCTATGGAAACGACTTAAGAGCTTTGGGATCTATCAATGAGTTTTGAATCATATCTGGCAGAAGTTAACTATATGTCATGGGAATTGGATCAAGTGGAGAATTCCTTCTTTCTAGATTGTTTCGAGGCCTATGTCAATTTTGATGTTGATTTTGATATCCTCAACCAAGAGCTCGTCGATTTGTATGAAGAGCAATCCACGATTGCTGGTATTAAGGATCGAAAAGCATTGGTTGCTGACACTAAATAGCCACTGCATAGAGATATTGGCCATAAGGTACTAGAGATTGAGCTTGCGGAGCTTCCAGAATTGTATCAGTTTCACCGTGCTCTTCCTTTTTGGAACTACTAAGGGATGCAATCTCACTAACTTGGTTGCTCGAGGAGTCTTGGATTTTTCTACTTTTGAGGTAGCTCTCAATGCGTTCTCCCACTATCACAAGGTCAAAGAAGCTTGATAATGCACCGCCTGCCATTCTTTCAAGATAAGAGACATGCATAATTTCTATGAACATGACAATCAATTCTTTGTCTAAGAGTGGTGGTTGCACCCAGGCTTCCAATTCTTTCCATTGCTGTATGTATTCTTTGAAGGATTCTATACACTTCTGAGATAATCTTTGCAACTGTGTGTGACTGGGAGCCATGTCCAAATTATACTGGTATTGCTTCAGAAAGGCGTTGGCCAAGTCCCTCCTCAACTGGATACAACTTCTTTCTAAATCCATGTACCAACTCAATGATGCCCCACTCAATCTGTCTTGAAAACAGTGAATCATCAACTTATCGTCATGGGTATAGGAGGCCATTTTTTTGATAGAGTATCACCAAATGGCGCTTTGGGCAACTAAGACCGATGTACTTCTCGAAGTTGGGTACTCTGAATTTCGGAGGGAGCACCAGGTCTGGCACTAGGCACATATCCATGGCATCAAGCCCATGAGTGTCATGCACCTTCATATCTTAGAGTTTCTTATTAAATAAACAAAGTCTTTCATTAGCAGGATTAGTCAGTGGTATCATCTGGGACTCACCTTGAGAATCTGCCATGAAGAACGCATACCGAGGGTCTTCCGCATCAATATGAACCGTGGGATTCCCCTTCCTAAAAGGGACCTCATTAAACATTGTAACATGCACAAATGAGGCTTGGTATGGATGTTCACTTGGGGAAGATCATAATCAGGCAAAAGACCATACATTGGGTTGGTCATCATGGTAAAGCCTAGTGTGGAACTGACATTCTCTATAACAAAATGTTGGGGATTATTTTTCATCTGAGCTAGCATAGCTTCCAACATCTGGTTCATCTTTCCTTTCATGTCGTTCATAACTTTTCTCAGCTCAAATTGATTCTGTTCCAAATGCTCTATGTTTTTTCAACAACTATCACGGGTTGAATACATGTGCCAGGATGTCAGCCTACTGGTAATGGATAGAAGATAGGACGAGTTCTTTGTACTTTGTAAGATGATATACAATGCATGTTGATGCAATGTGAATGCATGAAATTTTGTCATATTTTTTATATGCAAGGAAATGTAATGCAATAATCAGGATCACATGTATATCATGTAAGCCAAGGTAATAGTAAAAAGTATAGGTTTCTGTGATTACTGAAATTCCTAAGGGTAGACTCTAACGTAGTAGGTTCCCAGAGTCATGGATTCTTCTTAGGAATATAGTCGCCATAACGACTAATCATTGGGATATCACATTTCCAAGAGAATTTACTCTGAAGGAGGTTTTCATATCGACCCAACGAGTCCTAAGTCTTGCAAACCTATACTACTCAACCATCAACTCCAAGGTTCTAAAAGGTCCTCAGAATCACCGATCGAGATTGAAAATATCACCGTCAGAACGACTAATTGTATGACAATAATACTTCTATGGGATCTCATTTAAGTGGGGTTCTCACACTAACCCAACGAGTCAGATGTCTCACAAGTCAATACTACACAACCACTGTTTTAATCTTATGGTTTTCTTCAAACTCAAGTATAAAGCCTATCTCACGAAGCCAATAATAAAAAATTCCACACAGTGTCATAAGAATCAATAACAAATAAGTAATGGCACAAATAATAAGGATAATCAAATAAATAAATAAAAGAGAACAAAAAAACTAAGATACAACAAATAAAGAAAGTTAACATTTATCACAAATTGAACTAAGTTAGGCTTGACTCTTGCTTGCTTGGAGTATAGTCCCCAACAGAGTCGCATATAAAAAATTATGATCCTTCGGAATGGTCGCGAAAAAAATTAATTTGAACCGAGTCGCCACCGAACTTTATTTATTCCAAAAGAAGAAAAAGAAAATATCGATAAAACCTTCAAAAAAGGAAAATGGTCGTCACAACCATATTCGGGCTCGAGATTCGATTACGCAAGGGGAAGGTATTAGCTCCACGCACGTCCATTATACTCAACAGGAACCTCTTATTTAAATTTTTGATTGAATGTTAACCTATGTCAATTGTTTTCTTCGAATGATAATAAGTGTAAAAGAAAAAGAAAGGGATCGCAAAAAGGTTTTTATTAACATGCTTGACGAGATTGCGGGTCTCACTCCTACGTATCCTCTGGTAAAATGAGGAACTCAAAGCTTCATATTTCGAGGTGAAGGCTAAGTTTTTTTGGTTTAATTTATTGAACAAGTGTTTAGATTTCATTCTAATGGTTAATCATTGACTTGTTTGCTCGCGGCGGAGACTTAAGCACTAGTTTGTATTTGCATTAGAATAAACTAAACAATATTCTTTTGCAAAAAGAACTTGTTGATCACACGGAGGTGAGAAATCAGGTTTGATGTGTATGAGTATGTTTTAGACTTGAAAGAATGTGTAGCGAATTAATTCATGATTTATTAACGGAAGACGACTATTCGAGCAGGGAGCCCTACAACAGTGCCCAAATAATCGGAGACTGAGGAAGGTCTAGACCCAATCAGTCTTTTTCCTTCTATAGAAGAACCAAACTTAATTCTAATAATTAAAGTGTTTTTAGAATGGTAGAGGAATGTTCAGACATAGATCTCTACAACATTGCCCAAACATTCGAGGAAAGAGAGAGTCTACACCCATCTTTCTTTCTTTCGTCCAAGTTGTTGTGAAAATGAGTTTGTCTAGGTTTTGATTGTGAAAGTAATTTGAGGGTTTGCAAATGGTTTGATTTTGGAATGACATTTATTGTTGAAATGATAGTGAAATTATTTACAAGTGCAAATATAAACATGAAAAATTATAAAGAAATTACCTAATTACTTGACTCAACTTAATGAGATGATTTAAACAAATGATTAGATAATCCGCTTAGCAATTAAAAGAAATATTGATTACAAAAAATCTAATTAACTAATAATAAATTGAAGACACTGATGGTAGAATTAAGAAAAATGACAATGAATAAAGGGTTTGTTCATCTAAGACACTTTGTACTAATTCTATTAAAGAGTGTGTTTACTTTCATGAGTAGAGTGTCCTACAGACATAGGTGATGTTTGCACTGAACTGCGTTATCAATTCTCTTATGTACTTTATTGTTTTTACTTTAATTCTACGTTGCTGCCATATTGTACTTATCCTGATATAACAAATTGAATAAGTTGTCTCATGTTTCAAGAAAAATATAATTTCAATTGGAAACTTAGCAACTAATTTTAAAATCTAGTTCCTAAAAATGGTAAGTGTTCTGGTCTGGGCCCCGACTTGACCGGGCAGGCCCAGCCTAATGATACTCAGTCAGGCCCAATCCAACTTGGGCTACATCCGTCGAGCACATGGTTCCCACCGGGCAGACAATGGCCCCTCCGCGGGCGAAACCTTCTCCCTTGTCGAGCAGAACAACGTGTCCTTCACACGTTCTCCACGTGCTCCCCTCCGCGGGGACACGTCATCAACCAATTGCCCACCTCCGAAAGAGCAGGTCTATCCACTCTCCGGAGTTCACGGAGCAGTTGAACTAGGACGAAGACCACGTTCTGGTCTTCACTACGCCACGTAAGCCCTATCAGTCACTCGGGTTGGGCCTGGCCATCCAGCCCAACTCAAATGACCGTTGGCCCTGCGCTGAGATCTCTCTATAAATACCCTATTCCACAAGAGGGTCAGGTACTCTCTTCTTACCCCTTTTCTGTATTTGCTGTCACTCTGTCCAAACTCTTACTTTGACATCGGAGTGTCTTGCAGGTACACCCCTCATCTCCTTTTCAACACCGGTGAACAGACAGCAGATCAACAACGTGTGGCAAGTCCTTGGTCCCTTTCTAATCAGGTCAGATCAGTAAGATTGTTACAGTTTTGAAAAACTTCAAAACCTTTATACAAATACTTCATACCTTCAACAACACCTTATACTTGTAAAAACACCACCATTGTTCTGAAATTTCTAAATCAACGATACTATCAAAGTGCCAACATAGATATGATTGGTGTTTGATTATGTGATACTAGAAAATTAGGCAAACTAAGTGGAGAAAAAATAATCCTAATTGAAAATTATGAAAACTAACAAGATATGAGAAAGCAAGTAGTGCTTTGCTTATTCATAAAATTGTCCACGAGCATATGGGTTATTTTCTCTTTCTTGGGATCCCCTTCCTCACGCGGTTGTGGTTTCTTAATCATCCATAATAGTACATAAAGTCATAGTAACAATGAAATGAATCTTTTCTAGTGTAATTTTTCCTAACTTTCATTTATCTTTTTGTGCTATAATTAAAGCAAAAAATAAAATGCATCTTCTCTTCAAAGCTGGCCAACCTCATCCAAGTTCAATAAAGCAAAAAGAACGAAGATTTGGAACAAAAAGGGAAAGAAATTATAAGGATACAGTCATAAATGATTATTAAACATATGTTACATGTATTTAAATGTATGTATTTATGTATATAATTACAAAACAAGTGGTTGGGGAAAAGTTGCAGGACCACAACATAGTGTCAAATCTAAATTTAAACTTATTGTGATACTGAGTTTTCCCTCATTTAGAGCGTTGAAGAAATCAAAGCTATCTTTGCTTGTGGTACAACTGCAAGAGTTTCAAGCTTTTGAGGGACTCATATAATCATATTTACCCCACCTTAGTGTTTGCCATAATTTCGATAACAATGATTGAAGAATAATTCGAAGTCTCCAAAATCATATTAATCACATATATACAAGGCCAACCTAACACTTTGAGGCTTAACGCCATTTTTAAAATGAGATTTTTTTTGTTTGAAAACTAAATTGATTAACAATACTTTTCTAGTGCTTCTGTCGTTTCCTCTATTTTGTTCAAAACTGCATGTTACTGATTCAAAAAACACATGCTACTGTACACATAAAGAAAAACATTAGTCACCCCTAGCAATACCCAGTAGATATCACCTTTGTGAGGCCCAATGCAATGGCCTTGGTGGATCCTCCTTGGGCCTGGCCTGCATATGTATAATCACATTCATGTTCCCTCAACCATATAACAGAAACAAATTAACAACTATAATCAGTCACAGCATTTTCCATTTCTCTTTGAAGGAATTGAAGTAGCTATAGTGTCAATTTGGGGTTACCACTTAACAATAGTTAAGTGGTATAGAATTCAAAGTAACAGATTAGGTTACCACTTTCTTGTCTAAATTTAATATCCAAAATAAGATTTGGTTCATGAATATATATATATATATATATATATATATATATATATATATATATATATATATATATATATATATATATATATATATATATATATATATATATATATATATATATATATATATATGGCCATGCATGCACAAGCTAAGTGGTATAGAATTCAAAATATCTAGGATTTTATAAATTATATAACATAATTAATCACATACTCAAACTAAAAGAAAATTTCATCAAAAAGACTTATATTACCCTCTTGGATAATGAAACATATTATGGAAGAATTTCTTTAAATTTAGTTGACAATTTCTTTAAATTTATCTATAATTTTTAGATGCACTATATTTTATTTTATTTTATTTTTTAAAACTATATCTTATATTTCATCGATTTTAGTATATAATTAAGGGGAGAACTAATTCTTGGGGGATGCTTCGAATTTCATCAATTACAATTTATGTTTTAATTCTTTAAAAGTGACGCATTTGATCTATTTCTTCGGTGTGCTTAATAACCAAAGAGTTAGATAAATAAATTTAACTATTAAAACACTAATTTACTAAATTATACCCAAAACTTAGTCATCTTCAGCCTCCCCAAACTCATAAACTTTATTCTTTGGGATTAGGGCGGACAATGAACCAAACCAACTCGAAGATAGTTCGGAATTCGACTCGACAATTAAATCGTCGAACTAGGTTCATGAACCAAATGAGTTGAGTATGAGTAAAAAATTAAGTTCGTTAACTAAATGAGCTGAACTTGAACTATACATAGTTTGACTCATTAGGTTCATGAGTCAACTCGATTACATATGAAAAGAATTATACTGTCTTTAAGATTAGGTTTAAATATTTACTTCAAATCTTAGACAAATTTAATCTTCAATTTACTAGTTTTTGAATTAGACTCTCAAATGTATCTCTTGAAAGTTGTGTAGGTTTTGAATTAGTAGATTTCGAAGATAAAGTTAAATTTCAATATGATAACTTTTATTTTATTTTAATATTTTATTTAAAATATATATATTTATTTAAAATATCAAATATACTAAAAAATATATATATTTAAAAAAATAGTTTTTAAGTTCGTGAACCATGTGAGCTGAACCTAATGAGATGAACCTAACGAGTCGAATCGAACTGTTCGTGAACTTATAACGAGTCGAGTTTGAGCTTAAAAAAAAGTTCGTGTCGAACTCGAACTCGAACTCGAACAATTCTTAACGAGTCGAGTCGAGCTGAGCTGAGTTCGACTCGACTTGACTCATTTTTAGCCCTATTTGGGATAGATTACAAGACAGAAAAATCTTCAAGTTTTTTTAATTAGCTAAGAAATCTTTCAAAGTTCTGTGTTATTGTTCTTCTAAAAGCATACTTGAACAAAACATTTTTCTTTTCTTGTAATATATTTGTGAGATATTGGATCGAACTCTAGTTAGCATGTCATCGAAGTTTTCTCACATGCTATTGTCGAAGACCTACATGTTGTAGTCGAATTGTGCTCTAGTATGTAGTTGTCGAATTGGGCCTTGTGTTAAAGATCCAATTGTTTAAGTTAGTTTGTACCCTAAGTTAGCTTGTAATGAGTAATTGTTAGAAAACCCATTATTTTAGCATGTTAAGTTTTATTATAAATAGCATACTAGTCTCTCATCTTAAGTGTGGTGTGGCAAATTTTAATTAGGGTGAGAGGGTTATATTCTTGAGTACTTGTAATCTGATTTATAGAGAAAGTAAAGAATAACAGTTATAACCAATCCTTATTGTTTTTCCTTTTTAACCTTAATCCTTCTATGTTTCTTGCCTATAAAGAAGCTGAGTATATTTTTTTTAAGGCATCCTAATTCACAACAAATTGGTGTTGTGAGTGCGGAAAAGATGTCTTCAACAAAGTATGAGATTGAAAAGTTCACCGGAGTGAATGACTTCGGTCTGTGCCGCTTGAAGATGAAAGTCCTACTAGTTCAGCAGGGTTGTTTGGAAGCGCTGAAGGGAGAGACAACCATGGACATTGTATTAACGGAAAAAGAAAAGACGACCATGATAGAGAAAGCCCACATCGTAATATTGTTGAGCCTTAGTGATAAGTTTCTCCGACAGGTATCAAAGGAGACGACCACATCGGGGTTATGGTGAAAGCTTGAAAGCTTATACATGACCAAATCTCTGGTGAATCGACTCTACCTGAAGAATGCTTTGTATTCATTCAAGATGAGTGATGACAAAGTGTTGGGTGAGCAGTTGGATATATTCAACAAGCTGATCATTGATCTTGAAAATATTGATGTGAAGATTGACAATGAAGATTAAGCACTATTGTTGTTGTGCGCTTTGCTCAGAACACATGCTCACTTCAAAGAAACTCTCCTGTATGAAAGGGAGTCCCTAAGCTTTGAAGAAGTTCAATCAGCCTTGTATTTAAAGGACTTGAACAAACAAAAGGAGCATAAACCTTCAACGGTTGGTGAAGGTTTGATCGTTAAGGGAAAATTCTTGCGAAAGGATGGTAAGTTCGATTAGAAGAAAGATAAAAGTCAACAGAAGTCTTATAGTGGCGAGGTATATGGTATTCGATGCTATCACTGTAAGAAGGAGGGTCACACAAGAAAAGTGTGTCCTGAACACCTAAAAGATCATGGAGGTAAAGATAATGGCAATGCAACCGTTGTTCAAGATGACTTCGAATCATCTGATGTTCTTGTGTTTTCAAGCGACGACTTAAGAAAGGAGTGATTTACGGATTTAGGTTGCACTTGGCACACGAATCCAAATAGAGAATTATTCGAGGAGTTATGTAATCAAGATGGTGGATCAGTGCTGCTGGGAAACAACAAATCTTGCAAAATGACAGGTATTGGATCTGTGAGATTCAAGCTCCATGATGAGTCAATAAGGTTATTGACTAAAGTCAGGTATGTACCTGTTTGAGGAGAAATTTGATTTCTATTGGTGAATTAGACATGAAGAGATATGTTTTTCAAGGAGAAAGAGGAACCTAGGAGTCATGAAGGGGTCGAAGGAAGTCTTGAGAGGCGTGAAGAAACAAGGCTTGTATATCCTTGAGGCCGAAGTTGTAAGTGGTTCAAAAAATGTTGCATCCATGAAACCGTTGTCGAAAACAGAAATTTGGCACATGAGGTTGGGTCATGTCAGTGAAAGGGGTCTGGTTGAATTAGGGAGACAAAACCTGCTTAGAGGAGACAGAGTCGAAAAGCTGAAATTTTGTGAACCATGTGTACTTGGAAAATCTTGCAGAGTGAAGTTCAACAAAGGCAAACAAAGAACTCATGGATCCTTTGATTACATCCATGGTGATCTTTGGGGGCATGCAAGGTGTCCATCACATTCAGGAGCAAGGTATTTTCTATCCATAGTTGATGATTATTCCAGGAAGTTATGTGTATTTATCTAGAAGACTAAGGATGAAACTTTTGAGAATTTCAAAGGTTGGAGACTCTAGTAAAAAATCAGACTGGCAGAAAGGTCAAAAGCTTAAGAACCGACAATGGCCTTGAATTTTGCAATGAGGCCTTCGACAGTTTTTATGTTTCCTCAGGTGTTGCAAGGCATAAAACTACTGCAGGGACTCCACAACAAAATGGTTTGGCAGAAAGGTTTAATCGAACTATTTTGGAAAGAGTTAGATGCATGTTGACTAGTGTTGGGTTAAAGAAGGTGTTTTGCGCTGAGGCTATTTCGACAACAACATATCTGATAAACAGATGTCCTTCGACTACGTTAGATATGAAGACACTTGAAGAAGTTTGGTCGGGACATCCACCTAGTCTCGAAAAATTGAGAGTATTTGGATATGTGGCCTATGCTCACATTAGGTAAGACAAGGTCGAACCTAGAGCCCTGAAATGCATGTTCATGGGATGCCCTGAAGGAGTCAAAGCTTATAGGCTATGTGATCGGGTGTGAAATCTAATTGCAAGTGCACATCCTATCGTGTAGTTTTAAAAGATATCGATATCATAGAGACCGATAATCAAAGATATATTGTTTCTAGTTGTTACGGTGGTTATCTAAGGCGAATGAAATAGTTAAAAGAAGGAAATGAAATAAAAGGATTTAATAAAAGCAGATGAATAATAATGCTGAAATGTAATTCACATCAATCGACAATGCTCTGATTCTCTCTACTAAGATAACTTACGGGGCAATGTTTCCTATTTAGGAAAGAATTAATTTAATAGGAACTGTCGCTTTTGCATATTCAGAACCAAGTATCACTCTCTAATTTATACCCTCCATTTGTCGTATATGGAAGGCGCTTACCGCGTTAAAGTAACAAACTTATTTTTAAGAAATTAGACTCTTAACTTAATAGAAAAGTGATTTTGATTGGAAAGTTTAACTAAAAAGGGTTCCTAGCTCTCGCTCAGGAAACCGGACCCTAAACCTATAAACGCGTCCGCATATAGTTTTAAAACCTCCTTCTAGAAAGGTCAAAGCTTCCTAATTAATTAACAAAGTGCTTTCACGTTATTTGTTAACCAAAGAAAAACCAATTTTAGTCTTTAATGTCAGACGACTTTTGATCTTACTCAAAGTTTTCACTGCATCATGATAACGCGAAAATATACACTATAAGTGCCATGTTTTCATCTGTTAACTGTATGGTTTCAACCCAAATCCGGATTATTCCGTGAGTTTGTTAAGTGTTTTTGCATGTATATCACGCTTATGCTCAAAGTAATCGAGTTTGTTAAGTGTTTTTGCAGGTATATCACGCTTATGCTCAAAGTAAGCAAGACGTAGACATCACACTAGAAGAAGCTATAAAATGGAGAAAAAACCAGCAAGTAGCAGAAAAAAAGATTTTGTGAGTGTGACGCTCGTCATAGCACCATCACGCTCGTCACGACCATCACAGTCATCACAGCTCCATCACACTTGTCACGTTCACCATGCCCGTCACAAATTCATCACGGTCGTCATGCATCAAATAACAGAATAACGTGCAAAAACTGAATGTGCCCACGCAGCAGAGAAAATGTAGGAACTACTACCTGAGATTTCTCCCCCTAAACTCCTTTTCTCCCGACATTTTCTCATGAAGCCTCAACTATAAAAAGAGAAGAGTTGGACCAAAGAAGGAGAGTTGCATTGGACGTAACGAAGTGCTGCCGAAAATTCTACTGAAGCTGATTTTTACATTCCCGCATTGTTTCCTTTCCGTTGTTCTTTTTCTTTCCTTTATTTTAAAGCATTATGTGCCTTTATTTCCTACCCAAGTAGAATCCTGCCGACATTGTGGAGGACTACTCAAGGATTCAAGATCAGTATACTTTGCAGGTTTTTATTTATAGAATTACTATTTTATTTTTTTGTTAAAATGCATGTTATGTTACTTTGATGCTTTTATTTATTTACGTCCGCATTAAATTCCATGTCTAGCTAAATTTCCATTATTGGTATGTAATTGGACTAGTAGGATGGAATTCGATAACATCCGGTATCATCACCCTTTTTACAAACAATTTTCTGGCCTTAGTTTTTAATCTAATTTTCTAAATAAATCTTTGTCACGAGAGTGAGAAATTATTTAAACGGTTTTGCCACGAGAGTGAGAGATTTATTAAGGTACGAGCCGACACTTGAAAGGGTGGGGTTTGGACCAGATAGTAAAAACTAGGCATTTATTTTAAACACAGCGAAAGCGCTTTAAAAGAAATCAGAATCTACTTGCTTTCAAAAAGTGATTTTAACCCCGAATGGGACTGCGAGAGCGTACATTCCGCCTTAGAGTTATGACCTGAGTCAACAACCATCGTGAGACGAAAGTCTTTAAACGAATATTTTCTCCTGAAAACCATTTGCAAAAACTGAAAAGCACCGGCGACCTGTCGAATCCCTGAAAACTAGAAGCATTACATACCGATATCTTTCATTAATACTTGTTTTAAAAACTTATAATTTTTCTTTACTAGCCTTTACTTCCTAAAAAACATTTTCCGCCTTAGCTAAATATAGTAACACCCGATAGCATTAGGTTGATTACGAGTCCCTGTGGGATCGATATTTTTACTACTGCACGATAGACTGTGCACTTGCAGTTAGTTCCGTTAGACTCAGAAAGTCGCGATCACATCACTTTCATGAAGGCAGACTAAAATAAGTTCAGAAAAATTGCGTTTAAATTAAAACAACCCACAAAGGCAATCTTAAGCAGACAACATATAGAGCATTCTCTATTGATGATCCTCACATGCCAGCATTCAATAATTTAGCCAGACATGTTTAGGGAAAACAAAACATAAATGGTTTTGAATGCAAAGATAAACATAATGACGGGTAAAAACATTATGAAATTAACTAAGACGAAGAGGACAAATGTGATTAAATAAGACAAGGAAAATAAAGGAAAGACAAAGTAAAGATAAATGATGAATGAATTAAAAACCTGCTCCAAACAGAGTCTTGAATCTGATACAAATTGTGATAATCTTGAAATAAATCTTGACGAAATGTAAATGACGGAAATAAAGTGCTTCGGAAATAAACTTGTACAAGGTGCTTCAAACTTGATACAGACTCGACCGACGATGCAATTATCTTCCGGCGTGAAGAGATTATTGCTTTATAATTTGACAATATATTGACTTAAGTTTGCATAAGCTTGGATACCTTGGAAAATGGCATGAAATGGGTATTTATAGGAGTCTAAAACCCTAGAAATCACCAAGGAAGCACTTCCAGGTCATGGAGACAATGTAGGGACGATTTATGGAAACTTGGAGACTAAGCATGGTCTGTTTCCAACCATTTGGGATTTTTCAAGGGTGGCAACCGCCATGCTCACAAAGTGGGCATAACTTGTTCATCCCACTAGTTAGTATGTGGACCATCCATGACATCTCTAGAATGAACGCCATGGTGGTCGCCATAGGTGCAAGTCTGCTTCAATTCCTTGTTTTTCGTCCATTTCACTTCGTTTCTTCTCCCACAACTCCTAATTAATAAATTCCATGAAACAAAGGAAAAATAGCATAATAGTGGAAATGGAATTATAACAATAAGAAAATATGCATAAGTCAAGTCAAATAAATGATAGTTTGAGGTGTCATCACTATTGTTCCTAGAGCCATGTCACAGGAAGTGTATCACCAGTAGAGATGTAGTTTTCAATGAAGAAGATATGGCTTTCATGAAAACTAATGATGCTGACGAAGAGCTGGAATAGGGAAAGATTCCTGTTGAGATGGAGCATGTTGATGCTGAATTGCATATCCCAGATGAAGTTGAAGAAGAAGCAAAAGCTACTGTCAAAGATTAGGAAACTGATAATGACTAC